>SCLG01000848.1:0-28864 GCA_004367875.1 Oikopleura albicans
TCAAGCCCACGCATAAATTATTCAAACAATATTTTAGTCAGTCAATTCAATTGATCAATTCGGAAATTCAGATGCATATTATTAAGTTAAAAACTTGGACGTTTGTTAGCCATAATTCAATTGACTTTATTTTTTGGTTATAATAATTCCATTTAGTTAGTCATTAAATTTAATTTTTCCGTTTGCTTATAATAATTCATTTCTATAATAATTCAATTAAGTCATAATAACTCAATTTTAAATTGAATTATTATTAGCAAAAAAAAATTTAATCATGGCAAATAAACATTCAAAATTTTAATTCATTCAAAACGTTCGATCAAATTTTAATTAAATTTTGCANATTTTTTTAATACGAAAAGAATTTATTCACTAGGTTAACCTTTGAACACATATTTACAAGAATTCCGTGAACACATCGGTCGGAATTTTTTCCGACCGATCATTCGTAGTGTTCTAACCTACGTAATTTTTCACCATGAGCAATTGGATGGTCTTTAATCGAATGAGCATACTCTCGAAAGCTCTCCGACCCCCTTGGACACTTTTTGGTCGATTTGACCACAAAAATACAAATTCACAAACGGTTAACCCGGTGACGTAGGGGGTTTATTTTTTGCAAGCTAGTGGAGCGTTGACTAATTAACAGTTTTGGAAAAATATGACAGCAAAAAAATGTGCGTGGAAGCCTTTAATTGCAAATAACCTCTATTTTTAGGTTTCCTAGCTCCAATAAACGGTAATTAAATTTTTATTTTTAACGGTAATTAAATTTTTATTTTTATCTGCTCTCCGACTTTGTAATCGATTATTCTATGTTGGTTTCCACTGCCGTTACATTTAGTAGATGAAAATACCCCAAAAAATATGTCTTATATGTTCGGTCGGAAAAAAATCCGACCGATGTGAGTAGGGAGAACGCGGTGGGGGTTTGTATAAAAAATTCGCAATGATTTGGTGAGTCATCATTTGGGGGCGCTGGTGCTCCGTCATAGCCAATGAGATGACGTAATTTGAGTCACGTGACTCTTATTTATTTAAGTAAATAAAGTGTTGCATAAGAGCTCGAATTTCATAAACAAATGAAAATGATGCTTCAAATAAATTAATGATGCTGCCAGGAATCGAACTCGAGTATCGCGCTTCGAAGTGAAGCACGCTAACCTCTAAACAAACATGACCATACTTCTCAAGGCCGAATATGTTGCATGTATATTGAAGCGCGCGGTTTGTTTACTTAAGCAAGGCACGTAAAAAGAAGAAAAAATATACTAGACAAACAAACTTACCACACTAGAAATATACTATACTAGAAAAAAGTACTACACCTACAAAAATATAATACTATAGAAGGAAAAAAAGGGAAAAAACGACAAATATATCAGATTTTTTATATTATGCATATTTTTTTTACAGTACGTGTTTTTTCATAGTATGTGTTTTTTCATAGTACGTGTTTTCTCAAGCAACGCGTGAAAACATGTACTATGAAATAATATATACTCCGAGAAAACATACTATATAAAAAAACATATACTGCTAGAAAACACGTATATTACCCTAAAAAATGTAAAAAACGTACATTTTTTAGAAAAAAATCACCAAATTAATGTTTTTTAAGGGTAGATTTTTTCTAACGGTATATGTTTTTTTATATAGTATGTTTTCTAGCGGTATATGTTTTCTAAGACTTAATAATTTCAACGTTTTTTTTTCATTTTAAAATATAAAAATATTATATTTTGCTTAATATACGCAAAATATCCGCTAGAAAATTATAAAGACTGATAATCAGCGAATGAATAATGCACAAATGAGAAAAAATATGTACTGAAAAAACACATGAACTAAAAAATATACGTACTGAAAGACGATTTAAACTGAAATAACATATTTTTTTCAAAAGAAAATAGTGAATTTTCGAAAAAACCACTGTTTTCCAGTATTTTTTAGATATTTACGCGTTTGTAGTAGCTAGATTTTTTAAGTAGATGTGTTTTTTCAAAACGTATTTTTTTCTAAGTGTGTTTTTTATCAAATATATAATTTTCCAGAAGCATTTTTTTTACAATGTTTTTTTTTCACAAAGTTTTTTTTTTCCAAAGTAATTTTCACCCAAATGTTTTTTTCTTATGATAATTTTCGCAAAGCGAAAAATTGTCGACTACAGTCCTCGTCCCCGAAACGGGTGGTTGTCCCCGAAACGGGCGGTTTTTATTTTATATTTCCAATGACCCCGAAACGGGTGATTTTTCAGATTATTATGACAGAAATTATGCCCAAAAAACCGACAAGGCAAACGTTTATGACAGATTTTTTTTAACCGTAGCCAATAAAAATAATAAACTTGTCATGGTTATTTTACTTGGGACAAAGACTGTACTTTAAGTGATATCGAAAATCATTTCAAACACTTAAATATCAAAAATATGTAATAATGAAGATTTTTAACGTTGAAAATCACTAATGTCCACGAAACGGGTAGTCCCTGAAACGGGTGGTCCCCGAAACGGGTGTTTTTTGTCAAAGAAAACCACCGGTTTGGGGGACGAGGGCTGAACTATTTTCACATAGTTTTGATTTTCATTTCAGTCTTTTCAAAAAGCTTCTACATTCCTTACTCTCAGAACGGATTTTTTTTTGTTTATCGAAAAAAAGTTATCTCAAATATACGGCATTTATGTGAGGGAGGACTTTTATATCACTATAAGATGTTAAACGATAGTGTCTCATACAGTATGTTATTAACAAAAGAAGTGATCAAATTTCAAATTTTTTTTTTATTCCAACTACAGATCAAAGGCTAAATCAAATCAGCAATTAAGATTCATTTCCAGAAATAAGGAGCTTTTTTCAGGCGGATTTGTACAGCAACATTTCTATAAAATTGGACATTGCTGGTACTAAAAAATTGCCGTTCTCTGTCGTGGCTGATAACCAATTTATCGCTTAATGTCTCGTTTTACTTTTTTGTCCATATAACTTATAGATTTTATATGTTTCCTCGTGCCAATAATTTAGCGGAATTTTGTAGGCAACAATGTATCTGGTGAACAATGTTTATAATGTACGGTGTATCGCCTAGACTGTTAGGCATTGATCGCCGTTCAGGCTTACAAATGTGAAACACTCTAGGCGAGATAGTTGTATAATACAGGCTAAACTAATTTTTTCTCATTAATTAATTTTCGTTTAAAGGCAAAAAAACAAAGAAAAAAGTAAAACAGAACGTTCCTGATATCGACCAGCTCAGTCAGAAGAGTTTCTACATCGTCTTCACTTGTGATTATTTTTGTTTCGTTCACAAAGCCATGAGAATTCGGATAAACTAGTTGCAGCTTCCGATCTTCTCCTAGGCCGCTTGATGTAAGAAACCAGCAATCTGATAAATAATATTATTGACAAAAGAAACTTGAAAAAAATATACAAAAATTATGTCGTCATCAGTTAACTGGACGTTGTCTTGCTTGTTTAGAGCTTACAAAAAGCTTCAAATTAGAACGTGAAAATAATTATTTTTGCGACTTTTTTTTGTCTGAATAAAATAAGCCATCGGAAGCGCCTGGGAGAGTCACAATCTAACAAAAAAAAAACACGGAAACCAGAAAAATAACATAGTAAAAAAAAATTAACATAGTGTGCCAAATTAAGCGGTTATGTTTATTTTTCTGGCGAATCGCCTACGCTTTGAGTTATTAAGCGTCCAATTTAATTTGAGCTTCAATTTTGGTGGATATAAAATCTAAGAAAAAAAATTGTACCCTTCCATACCCTACGAGTGAAAATTACCCGAGTTTACCCTTTATCCAAGTTTTATTTTTGTATTTACTTTTCGCCGAATTAAAATTCCATGTAAATGGAAAAATATCAAAGAAAACAAAGTGTGTTTTCTGTTCATTAAATTTATCATCAATATTTCAACGTGCTGGACATGACAAATGATATACAGCCCTTACTGTCAATACGATGCTTCCAATACGGACAATTGTTTGGCGAAAAAAAAGTTTTTTTTTCAATACGAGCGCTGCCATTTTTTTGAGTTTCGACGGCCGATAGTCTCAATACGGACGCTTTTCGCGCCGTATAGTTTAAAGACTAATTAGTTTTTTGATATATTTTTGTATATGGGTATTAAATTGTAAAATATTGTCATAACAATCCCTAATTAGTTTACGAGTTTTTTAGTACAGTCTTTACTGATATAAGGGACCTGTTCGGTTCTAAAAAACGTCAGTCAAGGGATGGGTTAAATTTGGGACACATTTTCTATCAAAATGGCTTTTGAAATTTTAAAATATCTCATTACGACTTATTGCATTATTTTATTAGTTTATTTTTAACTCTTGTATAGAAATAGTTGGAAAATGAATATTTGAAAGCTAAATAAACCACAAAAAATACGTTGCCTCAATTCAAAAATGTTCAAAATAAGCCATTCTAATACAAACTCATTCCAATACGGACGCTGCCTTCAATACGGGCGGTGCTTTCAATACGGGCGCTATTTTCGAGAATCCAAAACGTCCGCATTGAAAGTAAGGACTGTACATCATTTCATTCCTTTTCAATGATAATTACCCCAGCTGCGACAATAACCCGAGCAAGGGTAATTACCCGCGGATAATGGGTAAAATTGTGGGTTACCGAGTGAAAAAAAGAGTGTACCCTTCCATACACTACCATTGAAAGTTACCCGTGTTCATCCTTGTCCAGGGACAAGGGTACAAATTCTACCGACCTCTGCTGGTAAGTCATTTAACTGGTAAATAAAGTCCTCGTCCCAAGTAAAACAACCATTACACATTTATTTTTCACAAAAAAAAATGAATGTTTCGTCCAAAAAAAAAAGTGCAAAAAAATGGACGTTTCGGGTATACTGACTAAATAAAATAAAACCCGGACGTTTCGGGTACAATTGGACGTTTTGAGGATGAGGACTGTATTATCATTCAATCAAATAATTGCTAAATAACGTGTGTGCATGTTAAAACGGGTTTTTTCGGGGTTTCGTATGTTTTCACACTATTTTTGCCTCACAAGGTAATTTTCAGAAACAACACAAGGTTTATTTAGAATGAAGCACTAAATTAGCATGTTAGCCACATCTTTAGCATGGCGCAAACGTCAGGGGAGATAAAGTCAAATACAATCCTATCGCCTTTTTTTGACACTTTCGCATGACTCATAGGGCCTAAAATCTGTCAAGAAACGGGATTTTCGTCAAGAAAAGGGCAATGTGTCAAGATTTGAGACACCGACTGTTCAACCGCCTATGTGAACGGTAAAAATACAGTTTTGAGGAACATTTCACCTGAAAAATGTATTTAAATGAATTAAAATATGAAACAGTCAAATATAAAACTAAAAAAAATATATTTTGGTGAAAACTGGTTAATAATAAAATTTTAATAACTTACATCTGGATTTAAAGAAAATGTTCAAGATATAGAAATTTGTCAAGAAAAGGGTCACCAATCATATGAGTCATATGACCTAAAATTTATCAAGAAAAAGGTTGTAAAGAAAAAAAGGCGATAGGACTGTAATAGTAAAGGTGCCAAATAAGGGTATGTTTCACAAAAAATGAAACATACCCTTATTCCCTACTGTAGAAAATTACACTCACCAACATAAATTTGAAAATTGGGATCAATACATGAGCAGACATCTCGGACAACTTTTCTTACAGATTTCTCGTCTCCAACGTAGACCGTTAGATTGACAGTCCGAGCAGGGATATTGCTTTTTTTGTTTTCGATTATTCTTAATCGAGTATCTTAAGTTATAGATAAGCAAAAACGTATCAAAAATAAATTATACCAAGATATAGCTCTGGGCTGGCAGACAGAAGTCCAAGCTCTTTTACAGCTGCCAATTCGACTTCATTGAAGTCATTTTCAATCGTGGCACGCTTATGTGGAAACATTGTTTCTAATCGTTCAATTTCCCATGGTCGGAAATCCATTCTGAATCAACTCAAAAAAAAACAATTAGATAAAATCCGCATTATATCGGTCTAACAATATTATGGCATTTAGCATACGGTAGATTTAATAGGTAGATGCAAACGATGTAATCTTACTGTATATGTCGAAAAGATTGAGGGTGTTTCATATAAAATGTTATCAAAAATGAACAGTTATTTTCTGTTTCATTTTGTACAAATGTACTAAAAAAGTTTTGGTGTGTGAAATAAAATGATAACTTTGACAGTTTCAGTTGAACAGTCATACGAGGTTTGTTTCACTTAATGTTGAAAATGTAAATTTATGTACAATTTTAATCATCCACTAAATATAAATGAATATCAATAATATTCTCCGTTGGGCTTCTTGTGCGGTCCAATGTTTATGCCATCATTTTCTTAGAGGTTTTAGCAAATATAGAATAGTTATTAGCAGAAAGACCTGATAGTACACACATGTTGGTAATCAGTTTGCGACCCTTATATTGCGGTTTTTTAGCGAAACTTTTTTTTAGTAATTAAACCTATACACAGTAATGTCACGAGTATCCATTTATCCTGCAACTTTGGAACAAACAAATTTGCCAGATTTATTCGTACTTTGTGCAGTTTCAGGCCTTACCAGGATAAAAAGTTAAGATGATTGATACATTAATTATGGTAAAACCTAGCTACACGTAATTTGTAGTAGCAGTTATTGACTGTCCTTTTAGCTGTAGCAGACGTGACCATCGTCCCATATTTTGAAGAGTTAGCAATTCGGTTGAATTTAGCTTTATAAATAACATTGTCGAATAAAGCGTCGTGAAAAACTTTTCTTTCCAAGCCCAAATATTTGGGAGTTCCTTATTAATTTAAATAATCATAATTTCTTATAAGCTGTAATATATCTGATCATAAATTATGATAACAAAATAAAAAATCACTTAAAGTATAAACCGGTATGACAGTAGATTATTTACACTCCCTAACCAGTTATCTTAAAAACTGTTTTGCTCAAAAAAGTGTCAAGATAATTCGAATTTCGTTAAGATACCTGGTTAAGACGTTTGACAAAGTAATTGGAATTAACATACGTTTTGGTCCAAAAAAAGTGTGACAATAACCCAACTTTGTTAAGTAAATTAGTGTTTAGATAACTGGTTAGAGAGTGTCGATAAATTACAATCATTTGTATAAATTCTCAAGAAAAAGCTGTTAATCTAAAAACATATGTTACTGCTTAAAATTAATTGTTCGTGTTAAATAAGTTATTTTAAATGTTCCTTTGTGACTTCGTTTGATGCCACCCGTTTCATTTTGAGCGAAATAACATTTGCTTGAAAGGCTATAAAAACAGCCGGCTGTAGCACTAAATTCACTTTTAAGCAGACCAGGTTCTTTTTGCTGTTCAACCGTCGAGTCTGCGAACCACGTTTTTTTGACTTCGGGCCACTCGGCAAGTTTTTCCTCTTTAACCAAGTCGTCGATCGACTTTTTGGTTAAAATAACTGCTAGGCTATCGGTATCTGAAACCCAAATATAACTAGTAATTAATATCAAAATATTACTAACCCATATAAAGGAACCGGAAACTTTTTGGCTTCAAAAATGTGTGCAGCATTAGCACGAATCGAAAAAAATGAAGTTTGCTGTTTTGATATACCCACAGAGAAATTGTAACTTTTTTTTGTGGATTTCTTTTATATTCACTCCTTGAAAATATTATATCCGGCTGAAAAAAGGTGTCAAGAAAAGTGAAATTGCATCAAGACTGAAACAAAAAAAAGCCGGTCTATTATTATATGTGTGCACTTGTTTGAATGATTTGGACTTTTTTTTTGAAACTTTAAAAGTAGTAAAAAAAGTCGAAAATAAATACAAAGATAATGTATTTCATAACCTCAAACATTACTAAGAACAGTTGGACATATTAACTCACGTTCGTTAAAAGTTAACACATTTTTTAGTAAAATATGTGCCACATTTTCAAAATATTTTATCCTTAACTGAATCCAAGGGTTTGGTAATCTGATTTTTTTGAAAAAAACAAACAAAAAATACTACAGTACTAACTCTCAATACGGACGCACTCAATACGGACAATTTAGTGGACATTTAAGTGGAAAAATGGATTGTTTACGACAATTCATTTCAATACGAACGCTATTTTCGAGTATCAAAATGTCCGTATTGGAAGTAATAACTGTACATTCTTACTTTTCATAGCAAAATGATAACGGTCTCTCAATACAATAATAAGATATAATATCTAATTTACAGCGATCTCTATATTTTAGTGGATTGTGAAACCGCGTGGATTTTTCTGCAAAAAAATACTAAAGTATGAGTGTAGTACAGTCCTTACTTCCAATACGATCGTTTTAGATTCTCAAAAATAGCGTCCGTATTGGAGTGAATTGCCATAATTTATGGCCCATAAAGTGTCCATTTTTGACTGTTTTAGAGAATCTAAAACGTCCGTATTGGAAGCAATCGTCCGTATTGAGTGCGTCCTTATTGAGATTAAGGACTGTATATGATTTATTTTGCAATCAACAAACTAAATTCTTAATTGAGTGATACCACTAAGATACCACTAAGATAGCAGTCTTGAAAACTGTTTAGCTTATTCCAATTTTAAACCCACGCACTATCCTTTTCCGATAAAAACGTCGCAAGATAGAATTTATGTGGATCATTCTGATTTTGAATTACAGTGTGGGCAGTTTACTCCCAGGGATCAGGTTTGATGGGGCGGCATGATTCCGCGGCATCTCCATTTTTTCCGTTCGGAACAAATTTTGAGAAAAATAATTAAGTGCATGTGCAAAAATATAAAATGGCTCCCAGGTACTGGTTTCAAAAAAGTTGCATTTTATAGATTCGGAGAATAACTTGATTCATTATTCAAATATAGTCCAATATTGGACAAAGTCTCCCTTGGGCTACCCTTTACAACGTCCTAAACTGGCTGCTAGCTACGCAGCGTGTAGCCAATTTACTTCGCAAAAGTGGCGTTTAAATAAAAAAACGGCGATAGTGTTATAGACTATAACTCATAATGACGGTTAACAAAAAAAAAAAACTTCGGCCAATGGGAACTTATCATTTTGGGAACAATCTCAAAAATTATTTTATTAAAATTACCCGCAATTCATGAAATGTTTCGAGATATGTTTCCACATGTATGTGAATATTCAAAATGACGATTAGTTTATAACTTGCGGTAAACTGCGCAGAGTATTCATTACTCCAAAATAGTGACACACGAAACTGGCGGTTAAATGCGCATTCTAAGTAAGTTTAAGAGAGTGGTTAAAGTAGTATTTTAGAAGGTGGCGGTTAACTGAGCACCCTGTGTGAGTAAAATCACAGGTTGCGCATTTTATTGTTTCTAATTGAAGTGAACTAACGCATATTTGGTCTTATAATAATTAAAACCCAAAAGATTTCAAGATTCACAATTATATTAAAAAATACGATGATTCAAATTTTGTCGCCAAATCATACTTTTTCGATAACTTTGCAGATAACCCACAGTTTCAGTATCACTATTTCCAAAGAATTACGTCCACGGTTTATACAGTTAACAGACATTTCAGAAGGTCAGGAAGGGTAAGGGTTAATTTTGCAACAAATATTATCAATTAAAAAAAATGACAAAAAATAAATCCGTCCCTGGAATACTGTCGGTATCGCAGGATTTTTTCTTTAAAACTTCATGTATTGCCGTTGGATACTCGCCAATCAACTCGTGGGTTGATTCAAGAAGAGGCGTCTGGACATTTGCATATAAATTACGGTCGTAGCAAAATTTGACGTTTCTATGGCTCAACAGATTCATACTTGTGGGAATATTGAAATAAAATAATTTAAATACCTAACATTCAAACTCCTCGAACTATCGTTAAATTAACCCGAATCCATTTATACTTTGTCAGAACTGAACGAACCGTATATTGGCGCAAAAATCGAATTAGTTATGTTAAAATAGCGTGTAAAACGAAACCTTAGATAGGCTTACACCCGCCGCTCTTAATAATGATACACACAATATGAATCAAATTAATACTTTTGTATACTTAAGTTTATAAAAGTCATTTATTCCCTATAGTTTAGCTGAAGTTAGCTTAGCCAATGAAAATGTCCGAGTGCCGATTTAATGAATTAACGAAATGGTTATTTGTCTTTAGAATCAATTAACATATTTTTTGTTCCTTTTTTAATGTTAATATACTAAAATCAATACAGTATTTTATTCCTTTTTCGGACGTTTTCGGTATTCAAAAATAACATCTGAAACAAACTGTGTCATCACAAAAAGGATCGTATTTTTTTCTTTTATAATGGCCCATTTTGGTTGAAAAAGGAGTAAGGACTGTATAAGGGCGGTTACGCAGTAAATATGCAGTTCATATAGCATTATTTTCATTAAAAAATGAAAGAAAAAATAAAAGCTAAACATAATTATTTACACTGCGTTGTACAATATTCGACCCTGACCCAAAACGACCTACGGCCGAATTCAAGCTCAATTTTGCGCGATCTCCCAAAGGTTTATTCCCAGTTTTCACGGATTCAATACGAAGTCCAACAAGATCGTCCACGAATGGTTTAAATGGTCGATTTGGCGAGTATTCGATTGCCCATTCGAGATCTACGATCTCCATTCCGAGCTCCAAATAAAATAATAAGACGTCAGACGTTACAATTTGACCCGTACAATTCCATGTTAGCGTAAGGGCATTTTGTGGAAACGTTTTTCCATTTTCGTTTGCAACATTTAGGGTATGTTCACTCAACATGTCCTCGTTTACTTGCAGAGAGCCAAAAATAAACGGAAAATTCAGGTCCGCATATTTTTCAATGATGTGTGCCGGTGTTGACAACGATACTTTACAAAAACCAAAAAATCGTTGATTTTTTACTGCATTGACAATGTCAGTTGTAGTTATTTTCTTTGTTCGGCCAATGAAGCTTGAAATTTTCGATGAAATTGTTGTTTCGTCAATTTTCAATTTTTTCTGACAGTGTTTTAAATTATTAAGTTAAGAAACTCCCCTACTATTTGTATCAGTTGCTATCTAAGATTTTCCTGTTGGCTCCGTTATCTTGCAGATATTTTAAACCTTTTTTTTCCCAAGAATACCGATATTTATGGGTTAAGTACTGCCTTGTTATCTTGCAACTTTTCTTGTTCATTATTCTATCTAGTTGTTTTTGAGTAATAAAAGTGTAATATAGCGGTGCAGTACATAAATTATTAAAATAAATAATTTTTAACAAGTTACACCTCACTGCGCTGTTATCTTGCAACTTTCGCATGAAAAAAATCTGTAAGATAACGAAGCGAACGGGGATATCTGCAAGATAACAGCGTAGACTGCTTAACACATAAATATAGGGATTCCTGGAAAATTGGACAAAAAATTTTTTTGCAAGATAACGGAGCCAACAGGAAAATCTGCAAGATAACGGGTGACAAGATAACGGGTGACAAGATAACAGCGGAGGGGTGTACTTAATCCATTGTACATATTCAATTAAATTTTACATGAAAACATTGATTTTACGGTAAATCAATTTATTAACATAACAGTCCTTACTCATATTACGAGTGTTTTTGGTTCTCGAAAAAAAGCGGTCGTGAAAGGTCGTAATGGGAGCGTCCGTAATGGGAGTAAGGCGCATTGAAAAACTGTGGGTCCGAGTCCAACCTAACGTAAACCAATCTTGAAATCATTTTTAGCACTATTGGGTCCGCCAGTCTGGACTCCAAAACACGGTAATTTTGAAAAAAGATATTTTCTATCTAGACTTGCGAGCTGTTTTGCGTAGATACCTAAGGCAAATAACAGGTTTTAATAAAAAGGATAACTGCCCAACATAGACAGTTAAATTTTCCAGCCATTATATTTTTTACTATGACCAGAATTAATTGAAATAGCTCAGTATAAAAATTATATAATCAATATGCGAAATGTATGTGAAAAAAATTTCATAACAACGTATTTTTATGTTGCGGTACTTACTTCAGTGACTCTTGTATGGCGACCATTTAACTTTAAAATACGGTCATAAAGTCAAAAGGCTTGTATAACGCAAACTACCAGAAAATATTTTTGTATTAAAACACGCCTTTTTTCGCGCCCACTCACAGCCCCAAATAATAATATACTCATCGACACAATCCTTAATTTGACAGCCACGCCGAACTTCTCTCTGAATGTCTTCTTGAGTAAGAACATTTTTTGTGTCGCATAATTTACAATAGTGGAACCTTAACTAGTGTAAAAAACGTTTTTATATTATAAAATCTTCATTAAACAAAAACAGAACCTAAAAAAAAATGATTTATTAATTATTAATACATATCTTAAGTGAGAAAACTGAATACGTGTTTGTTTTTTATCGGACTTTCGCCGCAAAAAAAAAACGTTTTTTACACTCACCTGCAACCATAAAAATCAAAGGCTATTTTATAACTGCCTCCTTCGCGTACTTCTTGTTGTATTTCATCATCGTAATCATCAATACTCGACTGACGATAAGGAAGTTCCAAATAACCGTCAACACTGTACTGTAAAATCTGTTTTTCACCTATGTTATAGGCATGTTGGATAAAATAACCCTCTGCGGCGTAAGGACTTTCTTTTTGGATATACTACGAATTGACAGATTATAATTGATTTTATCAATGTTTGAGATTTCTTGCTAACTGAAACTTTTTTTTTTTGGCAAAATTAGACAAACAAGCCATGGCAAAATTACAATCTTATTTATGGTGCAAAAAGAAATGCGCCTGGTATTGTACAGTAAATATGAAATAATCACCATAGAACATGTACAAAGATATTTTGCAACACTGTGAAGGCTAAGCCTCTGTTTCTCACAGGCTGGAAACGTCTTTTAACGTACAGAAGTTCTGTAGATTTAAATATTAAAAATAGCACAATCGCCAGAACATTATGTTTTGCACCTTTAATAAGATTATAAACTTATGACAAATGGATATTTTTTTTTGGAACATTTACCTCTAGCCATTCGAGGGCTTCCATACTAGTTGGCGTTTTCCCTTTGAACATCGTTTTCATTTTGAAACCATTTGCCGTTTTATTTTTTTCATATAACAGACCGGGTCCGGTAGGCATGTCACCTCGGAAAATGTGTGGATACTATTAAAATAATATTATCACACTAATGTTCTATTTTTTTGTCTCAGATTTTCCGGTTTAAAAATATAACGTTCACAAATTGTTAAAACTTGCTGTATTTTTACGGGACAGATACAAACTTGTTAGATTAATTTCTGCAAATTTGCAATAAACTTTTATTTTTGAAAATATTATCCTACTTTTTTCTTCTTGTTATTGAGTATAAACCGTGTATAACCGATTACATACACTTTATATTTTTTTATGAATTTTAACCGATTTGTGCAAATTTTAACGAATTTAAACCGAGTCGTGCAAATTTTCAAGATTTAGTTTGTGGACGTAAAAAAGCTTGAAATAAAATGATAATACAATTCTCACCAGGCTGTTGAAATCAAAAAATTCTAATTTTTGATACTTTTCCCCATTTTCGGCGCGATAAACAGATTTGGGGAGCTCCGGATCTTCTTCTGGCCCCAGATCGGCATATCGGTGAAAAACTTTATGCTGCGTTAATTTAATTTACTTGAAACATATGATAAATTATACTTTCGTAAAATGTGTACCATATGAGGACGCTCTGACTCTGAGGTTAACGTCATAATAGCGTTATAAATTATAGGATAATTGCTCGAAGCCTCAGAGCCAGAGAGTCCCCATACGGTACATTGAGCCTAAAATTGATTTGTTTGACAAGGTGATTTCAAAATTATCCAAAAAAATATACTCGTATCTTTCAAAATGAACAAAATTGAACTTAGTCAACGCAAACCATAGTCATGCCGCCAATTAATTGTTCCCGAATTTCTTCATTATATTTTTTGAAGTTTTCCGCAAACGAGTATACAGGGTAACTGCTTTTGTCAAATTTAGCATAAGCTAATGCTTCAGCTATACCCGGTAGCTTTTTTGTGATGTCAAAAAAGTTTCTTGAATTAATCAATTTTTCATGGAAAGTCTTAAATTTGTGGAAACTAAAAATATAACGCGTTTGTGTTAGGAAGTTTTCGATAGTTCAAATCTACAGAAAACGATTCGAAAAAGTATTTTGACATCACTGACCGACATATACAAATGAATGTTAACTTTCCAAGATGATAGAAATCCATCTGCATAAATTTGAAATGCCTTACTAAGTAGTCTTTAATGATTATTTAAATTATGTTTTATAAAACTGTAACTAAGGAGTGTACTTTGGAATTTATGGACGGTCATACAAAATATAAAATGATTAACTACTTTATTGTTATGTGAGACTTTTTTTTTGAAAACCACGCGGTGTCCCAATCCCCTGAAAAGATAGAAATCGATATAAATTAGATATTATATCTTTAAATGGATTAGGACACCAGGATTCTACTACCACCAGGATTCTACTACACAAAGACTAAAGTAGGAATGTAGTATAAAATCTATCAATGTAAAATCTGGGCTAGGCATAGTGTTCTATCAAGAAAAAATATATTGGTGAAATTTAAATATTGTTCCTTGTATCCATAAGATTATAAAACCTGGTGTGATGTTATGAAAGTTTTTATTCCCCTGGTTCAATTTTTTTTTGTGCAGTTGTCTGACCAAGTTTAGATTTAAAACTGTTAAGTGAAAATGTACTACAATTCTGGATCCATTATTATTAAATAATAAAGTTAATTCTATAACTGTTTGCTAAAAACTTGCCGGTTAACGGCAAATAAGCCGATTAACTCCGATGCGCCGGTGCTACACACGGTGTGCTGTTGCAAGTTTACGTGGCTCTCACCGTTAAACCACTTTCTTAAGTGGTTGGTTTTGTTTAACCAAATAAATCATATAAATGTTGACTTTGTTTAACGGGAAACAAACATAATTTTTGTACAGCAGGTTTCTCGGAATCCGTACATATAGACGACCCATTTCGCGCTGGTTTTCAAAAACAAATCCTTTTTTTCAATGAAAATCGCGCGNCGCCTTGGTGGGCGAATTTCCCGAGACCTGCTGTACGAAAATAGTGTTAAGTTCCCGTTATAGAAAGTTAACATTCGTCTAATTTATTTAGTTTAGTCAAATCAACCACTTAAAAAGTGGTTTAACCGTGAGAGCCACATGTAGTCGAAATCTCACACCAATTTTAGCACCGGCGCATCGGGGTTAAGTGGTACAGGAGGGGATACAAAAAATCCGGTTTCTCATAGTAAGTGCCACCCTAAAGTAAGGGCCACCTTTTGGCACTTTTGAAAATCGAAAAAAGGTGGCCCTTATTTTGAGCCCCCTGTACTTGCGTAAGCGATATCGCGGAAACATCGAGACCTGCCTGTTAACTGAAAATAAGGTATTTCATAAGAGATCTTTACAGAGGATCGAATTTATATTGGTACTTGCTAAAAATAATGTTTATATGATTTAGAACTCCGAAATTCCGACATTATATACATTTGAAACGTCGTGTGAGCTATAATTGTTGATTAGCGCCTGGAGAAGCGCCTGGAGAAGCTCAGACTGTGAAGATGACGTCATAATACGTTACAGGAAAAATTGCTCAAAGTCTCACAGTCAGAGAGTCCCCATATGGTAAAAAATCCAAAAATAGGCCGGGTTGAAAAATCACTTTCGGATTTTCAATGAACCTAGCCCCTGGCAAAACAATTCTAGTCAAGACCTCCTTAAAAAAACACATTAATTACAGTCAGAACATCATCCTTAAATAGCAAAGCATATTTTTGCACTCTTTTTGGAAATAACTTTTGCTGATTTCATATAACCTCGGTGATGTATGTAATAGTTTACAAAGTAAAGGGTGTACTTCATTATAATCAACCGGTTGAAATGCATGATCATCGAAAGAAAAGTTATTAACCATAAATTCTTCGTCTAATCCATAATATGATGCGATATCTTGCAGATTTCTGAATTCTTCACTTCTGAGTTTTTGCGTGCAGATTGCTAAAAACTCGTCGGTAACATCTTCGTTAATGTGTTTGCCGATAGAGGATTTGAAGCAGGCGTATTTGGGAAATTCGCGACAATTGATGATATCGTCAACGTTTGTCCATAATTCGTACGGGAACACTGCCTTTTCAATGCACGTGACGTTGTTAGATTTTGCAAATGAATCTATGTTAAAATGTTATAAAATTAGAAAGTAGGTTGACCATTCACACAACATCCCTAATAAATCTCCCCTAACCAGTTATCTTAACACCAGCTATCTTACCCAAAATTGGGTTATCTTAACAGTTTTTGGACCAAAAAGTAACGTATACACTACTTGAGGGTTTATTTAAAATGGGCAGATAAACCAACAAACGTGGATGGAAAACTTTACTAAAATATTTTTTGGCAAATTAATCGACGTTATAGCTCGTTGTAGATTTGTATCAAATTTCGGTGCATAAACTGTATATCTTGTTCTTGTTAAAAGTAAAATTACAAAACGTTATTCAAAATGGCAAAAAAAAATATTTATAACATGTCGGTTGATACAAAAAAGATAGTTTGAAACTAAAATTATTCATTACAAAGGGTGCGCCGTTTTGTTTCACCCCCCGTTATCTTTCACATTTTTTCCGCCCGTAATGTTATGTTTTACTTTTTTTGAGGAAATATTTTCCTTAATACAAATTTTTATATGTTAAGCCCTACACCGTTAGATTTTGTGGCCTACCCTTTCGTATAGTTTTCTTACACTTTCCAGTTTTCAAACTGAAAGTACACTAATATGGGGTCTCACCGAGGCTGATAGGCACTGTGAAATTCATTCCATCACGCAGTACGAGGTTGCCATACTGTATTTGCATAAAACCGGTACCGCGTTTGATAGCCGACATTTTTGAAAACAGTTTTTCATCCATAGAGAAATATTCGATCAATGGCACCAATATCACATTATGATCATATTTTTCTTGATAAGTTATGATATATCTTATAATGCATCATGGTTAATAACATTCTGGTCAAACGTTAAATATAAGAAGCATAGAACGCGGCAAATGTTCATTTTAAATGGAGAGTATAACTAATACAATTTCGAATTTATCTTCCCTTAAAATTAAGGGTTAAGTTTTTTAGTCGTTCATAGTAACACACAACCTGACCAGTTATCTAAACAACTGTTCTTCTGAAACAGTGTTAAGATAATTGAATGTTGTTGAGAAAATTGGCTAAGGAATTTGGTAAGATAATAAGAAACCCGTTTGGGTTCACAAAGTGTTAACATAATCCGATGTTGTTAAAATAATTAGTTAGGGGTGTATGAAACGGCTTTTAGCATATTTTGCCGATAAGTTTTTTTCGGTTGAAAATACAAATTATTGGAGTCATTTTTGGGATTTTTTTTTTCATATTAAACGTGCACAGTAATTAGTTTGTCAGGTCAAAAAATAACGCATCATACGAGGGCGCAACGTATATGTGCCAGTATGCAAATGTTAAGTTAAGAACTCGACCCACAGAGCAACCTGTAATGGGCTAAATAGTGCTCTTTCTAAACTTAACAATCTAGTTCCCACGCACGTTAATTGTCCTTTAATATGAATTCCATATAAACTTGTAAAAAATAAGCTTAATAACAGAATAACGCGTTTATTCTACACAGGGTGCGCAGTTATCTTGCGAAAATTGCCGCTCGTACGCTTATCTTGCAACTTTTCAGATTTTTATTTTTCGGGACTTATAATATTTATATTACACAGGGTGCGCCGTTATGTTTCACACCGTTATGTTTCACTTTTTCCCGAGCGTGCTGTTATGTTTCACTTTTTTTGAGAAAATATTTTCCCCTAATACATATCTTTATATGTTAAGCCCTACGCCGTTATGTTTCACTTTTTCCCGATCGGGCCCTTATGTTTCACTATTTTTCGAATGTTTTTGTGAAACATAACGGCGTACCCTGTGTATATGCACTGACTAGTTATCTTGCGAAAAAACGCTTATCTTGCGACTTTTCAAGGACCATGTTCTCAAAATAACTGCGCACCTTGTGTATCATTTGTCACTTATAGTGTTAACCTAGATTATCAATCAGAACTTTTCCTCCGTTCCACGAGTACGCCCTCAGAAACAACAATTTACGTAAAAAATTGAATTTTTTACGAGTTTTGTTTTTTTCACTTGGTGAAAGTTCCTTAAACGTTTTCGAATGGACCTTCGTGTAGTAAGCATCGAGGCCCCATTTTAAACATTCTGGCAGCAAACTAACCATTTCGGCGCGAAGTTTCTTCAATTTATCCACAAACTCTTTTATTAAACATTGTAGGCCTTGTTCATCCATAGATTTCCGATATAAAAATGTATCAGGGTTTTCTCCAAAATTTGCCGTAATTGCAATGCTCGCCAGAGCATGCGTGAACACTGATCCATCACCCTCTGTTGGCTTGGTCATTAGAGACTCTGTTAGGGAGCTAACTACCGTTATTTTTTGAAAAGTCATACAAAAGTAGGTTTAACGAATAAAAGTAGTAAAATTGATAAATAAAGTCGTAATAACTAGCCACCACAGAAGAAAAACAAGAGTCAGGACAAACGTCCTGAGGTTTGGTTGAGCTTCTGCTAGATACCATATGGGAACGCTCATACTGCAAGGCTTTGAGCAATTTGGTATCATTTTTAATTCTATTATGACGTCACCGTTGCAGTCTGAGCGCCCCCATACGGTATTTATTTTGGTTGGGGTTAACCTTCTAACACATTCGGTCGAAGATTGTTTTAAATGATTTTTGCTTTTGTTAAGTGTAACGATAGTTAAAATCAAAAGTATAATAAAATCTAAAGACATGATACAATAATGTCGACTAACCATCGGTCTTGCGTAGATAATTATTCGGTAGCAACTAAATTGAAAATGCTTTTTCGGTCGATCGTAGACTTCGTCGAAAAAATAATCGGATGAAATAAGGAGAAAATGCATACAGGTTAAAGTGAATAAAGGCAAAAAATGGATAAAGGCAAAAGGTCATAAAGTATAATTGACCAAAATGTCAAAATGTATAAAGTATAGTTCGTCGAAAAATCCTACGGTAGTTTCACAAAAATTGCGACGAAGTCTACCATCGACCAAAAAGTGCAATTAAGTCGAAGCCGGTTATTCTTATTATCAAGTATTTAAATAATCCTATACAGTATAGACTATACTCGAGAATTATTTGACTAAAATGAATTGAAAACATAATATATTATTTTTTCTTAGAACAAACAATGTTGGTAACTCATCCTATATCATACGAGACAAAGAATTTGTTCGTGAAATTTTGATCCGGTAATATTTTTTCTTTGTAAAGCTCTTCAATGACCCAATCGTCACTTGTATTATGATAGGCAACTTGTTTGTATTTCATGCGTGTTACCGACCGACAAGATAATTCATGACGTTTCATCTTAGCATGGTCCGACGATCCATAATAGCAGTTTTTTTTCGGACAGCTCCAAAAATTTATTTGGCTTTCATCACTTATATACTTATGCTTCCAAGTGACTTGTAAAGAATCCATAACATCAAAATATTTAACAAGTAAAACGAGCCGTTTGGACCATCGTGATCTCCATACTAACGATTTGAGACTTTTATGCCCTTCCGCAGTAGATGTCCATATTTCAATGCCCCGTTTGAATAAATCATAAAATTTCTTTTCGTCTTTAACCTTGAATTCGTCTTGAACCGATTAAATATTATATAATTAAATGCACCCCTCTTGCACCGTTAACTGCTCATTTTGCTATAACAATAGCCGACCGATTATGTAATTTGGACCTTATAATAGCCTCTGATCTGAGAATATTGAGCTAAGTTTTTGTACAAAGAGATTTTTTTTTGTACTTCATCTCATGTGTATTTTTCTATTGGTAACTCAATGTGCTAAATTGTTAGAAAAAACATAAATAACCATACACTTATTGGTAAAATGAAGTCGCCATATTAATGTACAGGCGTAGAAGCGAAAACGTGACAAGCGAGAACGTAACACTTTCCTGTGAAACAGTTGACATGAAACTAAACATAAACACGACCATTTTTCCCTTTGCGAGTTATTTTTCGCCTATTAGTGATAGGCTATCAGTTTATATAACTAAACCCGGTATACTTAATTTTTTCGAAAAAAAAATATATATTGACAATAAATACACCAAAAAAGACAAAAAACAACTAGAAGCGAGAACGTAACAGTTTTTTGAAAAATGAAAGTGTTACGCTTCCACGACTGTTTTAAATCGAGGTCAAAATATAAATATAATCATTATTATTATTGCGCTGTTATCTTGTCACCCATTATCAGATGTCATCTTCAAATCGACCTACCCATTAGATTTTTAAGTTAAGAGGTCGTTTAGACCAAAAAATAGCAAAGTGAAGAATTTGGCAATCTTGTACAATTTCTGAAAGAAAAGTGTACAATTTGGCAGCCGTGCATATTTTGAAAGCGGGCACTATAATACAAATTTTGTATTTTGTATTTTTTTGGTATTTTAGCTTCAAATACACAGGGTGCGCCGTTAACCGGCACCAACATTTTTTTTTTGAAAAACTGCCGGTTGACGGCAAATAGTCCAATTGACGGCAAATAGTCCGGTTAACGGAGATATGCGTAGGCGGAATCACGGAACAATTGCGACCTTACAATTAACGGAAAATTCGATTTAAAAACGGATTTTAAACTTTTTTTGGACCTTCTACATTGTCAAATAATCTTGTCTCACATAATAATAATAATATTTCGCAAGTTGCTCATTGATTTAAACGCTTGAAAAACGTTATTTGGGTACATGCGTGGGCGTTTTTGCTGGAAAATGTTTGACCAAAAAACCCAGTGTATGAGCACCCGGTGTATGAGATCGTGCATTTATCTTGCCAAATCTTGTAAAATCCATGATGTCCAGCTAATCCGCCTACGCCATGTGCGTTTATCTTGCCAATTTTTAGGTCCGCCAATATGCAAGGTAATTGCACAGGGAGTGTATAGGGAATTCTTTAATGCATTAGATAGCGGTCATCATTATAGGCAGCGCGGTCTTTCCAAGAAAACGTTTATCAGGGAAAATTTACAAATTGGTTTTTTCAGGGAAAATTCAAGAATTGTATTTGTCCAAAAAAACGTCTTTTCAAGAAAACGTTTTCAAGGAAAAATAAAAAAAATGTTTTTCCCAAGAATAAGTTTTCGAAAGAAAATGTTTATCCAAGAAAACGTTTATCCGAGAAAACGTTTATCAGGGAAAATCCAAACAAACGCCTTCATCTCAGTTATCCTCCTGGTTTAATTACTAATTGTGGGTTTTCAGGGAAAATCCATTTATGGCTTATCCGAGAAAAAAGTTTTTTTTTAAGGAAAACGTTTTTTCAGGAAAGGGTTTATCAAGGAAAAGTTCATCAAGGAAAACGTTTTCCTGGAAAAACCACGCTGCCATCATAAAGCTTAACACCAACCTTATTTGGATGAACCTTAAAAACTTAAAAAAAAAAAAAAAATTTAACCGTCCTTGGCCCCAGCGACTTTCAAGTTCTTTCACTTTGTCAATAAACTGTTTCCCGACTAATTTCGGATACAGTTCCATTGCCAATGCTTCGAACAAAGAAGCACTTCTCCATGGTCGGCTGCAGTTTGACACATCATATTTGTGCTTTCCACAAAATTCCGAAACGTCCATTATCAGCGCCATGTCAGTAAAATCTGGCGATTCATCGAACGGATTGAATTTAGTAGAAAATAAACTCAAAACGTGTGATTCATGCTTGTCCTTTTTATCAGTCGTATCTTCCCAGATTAATCTCAAGCAATCTCGCTGATTATAACGAGCATATATGTGTATTGTCAAATTATGTAGATCTTCTAGTTGACTCAGTACTTCCAAACATGGGTGCTCGTGAAACGTCAGAAAATCATCTTTTTTAGGGTAAATAATGTTTCTGTTTGTAAGAAGGTTACTTGTCTTTAAGGATATTCACGGGCGTTGTTTATAATTTTTATATTTCACAATAAGTCACTATGTAGTACAGTGTGTACTAGCTTTTGGCCCGCAATTTTCAGCCATAAGATTATTTAACGACTACACATTAAGCCGCTAAGAGACATATGTGTCGTTAAGAGGCAGGTTTTCTGAAAAGTTTAAGCTTCCTGTTAACGGTACACCCTGTGTATACGAATTGACTTTTTTCGTACTATGAATAAACCGATTTTAATTTCTTTTATAACTTTTCGATATTTTTTTTTACAAAATTAGAAAAAACAATAAACCGTCATGACAAAAGTACATTTAAAGTGACGGTTAAAAATATAAATATAACTGAAATTGAGCAGTAAATGTAAAAAAAAGCACAAATGAACTTGCACAAAGATATTTTGCAACACTGTGAAGGCAAAGCCTCTGTTTCTCACAGGCTGGAAACGTCTTTTAAAGTGTAGAGGTTCTAAAGCTTTAAATACAAAAAAACACAATTGCAGACATATTATGTTTTGCAAACTCAATAAAATTCTTAATTAATCACAGATCTATGAAAAGCTCGTGAAATGCTCGGTAATAAATTCCGTTCGTAGACTAATAAATACAAACATGTGTGGTATCAAACAGTTACTGTGTATTAAACTTAACTCCGAAACAGGGGTTGATACTAATTCGGACGAAATATTTTTGTTTCGGAGCACGAAATTACGTGAAATTTCATAGTATAAAAAATGTTGTGATTTCTTTTTTCTGACAATTCAGGTTTGTTAACAAGAGACTTTACCCGTCTTTAAATAAATACACGGGGTGCGCCGTGATTATCAAAAAGTTTCAAAAAAGTGAAACAACAGCACTAGCGGGAACAGTGAAACATATCAGTGCGTAACGGTTGATCCGGAACTATAGTTTTCACAAATCACCAAACAAACTAATTCCTAATATTTCATAAAATTTTAATACATGTACAGGGGGTCGCCAAATGACGGTCGAAGTCGCCAACTAATGGTTTGAAAAAAAAATATTACGCTAAATAAGGGTCGGTTGGACCTCAAATAAGGATCTTTTTTTTTGGAAAAACCTGGAATACACCAGATGACTCGTTATAGAGCTATTAAAATGTTTTTTTGAAAAATAGTCTTATACCGAGTTTTAGCCCTATAACAGATTTGGCCTACGCAAAAGCGAGGGTTAAACTGGGAAATACTGTTATTCAGACTAGCCCTATACCGAGGTTAATTGTAAAATGTGAACGGAAAATGTATTTTTGTGATTCTTGGGTGCTGCTTGCACAGAACAATTATAACTTGTACGGTATGACAAGCTTTATGGTCATTTTATCAGGATTCAATAAAAATTGAACAAAATTAGCCCTATAACGGGTGGCCTTTTAATGAGTGATCTGGTGTACTGGTCGCTTTTTTCCAGAAAAAAATTGCGCCAAATAAGGGTCTTAAACTTGTCAAAATGACAAAAAAATTTCTCAATGATTTCAGAGATCATAAGCAAGAAATCTGAGAACTTTCACGGAGTTGTCAAACATGGTTAATTTTTTCTTCTATTTTATAATTGAGATAATAGATGACCATAATTTTATTATATTTTAGAACCCCCGCGCAGTTATACGGCAACTTTTCACCAAAAAATGCTTTACGATTGAACTTACTGTAGGCTTTGCACAGTTATCTGGCAGGCCAGGCATTTATGCCACCGTGACATCTCGGTGATGAAAAGTTTAGTCGTGGAAAAGGTTAATGCCTAATTTCCGTCATAACGTGGGAGTGATAAGTATCCCGAAAGAATATTCGGCGAACATCTTTTGTTTTATTTTTTCACAAAAAAAGTTTTCTTCTTTTTCGACATAAATTTTTTCACGAGACTCACGGTGCCCAAAGTTATCTGGTACTAGTACCCTCCGTAATAAGTCGCGACATTTCGTAATGGAAAAGAAAATGACTTTTCTTTTGAACACCGGCTCTCAAATTTTAAAATTTTAAAACATTACTAAACAAAGCGGATTGGCTATAAATTTTCAAAAAACTTTTCGTAAATAAGAAATTTAAAATTAATTTTGAAATAAACGATCATAGAAAAAAAATAAAAATTGAACAAAAAAAATTGACATTATTTTAACTTGAAATAAATTCAGAGCATACAAATCACAAATATAAAATAATCTCATTTAAAAAAACATTTGATTGGTGAACTGTATGAACTATGTGTCAGACTATCAGACAAGAAGTGTGGGTTCGCCAAATACGGTTCGGTAGTCAAATATGGGTCGTTTTTTTTAAACAACAAACCAACCCTTATTTGAAAACCCCTCTGTATATCTAAAAACATTTGAAATAGGATACAGGGGGGCGGTCGCCAAATAAGGATCGGTTTCGTGTAAATGAAAACAAATAGCGGATATAAAACGTAACTTTTACTCTACGTATGAACACGAGTGTATCTGTCAATGTGTCCGTTTTCGAAGAAAACGGCGTAGGTGTACTAAAAAACGAAATTCAATTGTTGTTTCAATTCGTTATGCAATATAACAGCGTATTTTTAACAGTCATGCGCATATTGGGTAGCTTGCTACCCATTTTCACTTTATTTCTTAATAAAAAAAGAACGGCTTGTGATAATAAAAAACGGACAACGGATTTGAAATCAAATACATTTTTTTTACGTTTTTAAATGGGAGAAAAATATTTTTATTTCAGAAAATTGTTTTAACGTTTAGGGCCGTGGAGGACGAGGGTTAAGGTTGAAAATTACCCAAGTAAGAGAAGAAGAACAGGGCTTCAAAATAAAATAATAATCGAAAAAAAATCCGTTCATTGTTTGGCGCGCTAAAGCAAATTGGGATAGCTAGCTACCCCAGATGCGCATGACTGTTATAGTTAACTCGATGCGCATGACTGTTAATACTGTACAGGGGGGCCCAAAGTAAGGGCCGCTCACCCAAAGTATGGGCCCTCTTTTGGCACTTTTTTTTTTTCAAAAAATATTTTTCTCTCAAAGTAAGGGCCACATGACTCGATTTTTAAGATAAAAACTCAAAATAAGGGCCATCTTTTCTCAAAATTTCTTTTTTTCTCAAAGTAAAGGCCAAAAAATAGGACTTTGGCCCCATGTCAGGCATGTCAGGTGGCTCTTACTTTGGATTTTTGGTCTTATAGTCTGAAAAAGTACCCAATGGTCATTTAGATTTGCAAGTTTTCATGAAAAATAACATTTAAACTAAGAAAATGAATTTGCTGGAGACCCTCAAAAAAGTATCAGAAATCATTCTCAGCTTTTTTGGATCACTATTTTTCAATTTAAAATAGAAAAGGACCCTGATTGTCTAATAATTAAAAAAATTAAAATCATAAATATTTACTTATATTTTTTTTGTTTTCACACTATTTCCAAAAAAATAATCCAACAAGCCGTTTAAAGGAAATAAAACGACTTATAAACTGGAACTCTCAAGTTCAAGCTCGGTTTCAAGCTCACTGTAAATGGTTAAGCTTTGTGGAAAAAATGGGAAATGGTTCCCGAAAAATGAGAAAACCTGTATATCGCATTTTTTAAATTGCTAGAATGTGTGCCCGTTAAGAATTAGGTTTTTTGACACTTTTTGAAAATTTTATAAAGACCAAGAAATCAGCTAACAAGAGGCACCACTTGGAAAGTGAAATGCACAAAATGTACCGCTATAGCTATGTCTGGATCGGCTAATAACACAATTATTTTCAAAGCCTAATTATCTAAAAATAAATTGTTTAAATACAATTTCCTAGATACTTATTTAAAGGTTTTGAAACAAATAACAACAAATACAATTCAATTTGATTTTTTAAACCTTAGAAAATTAACGCTTAAAAAATTAAGCTATGAGACTACCAGACAAAAAATCCGCTTTCTCAAAGTAAGGGCCACCCCAAAGTAAGGGCCATCTTTTGGCACTTTTTGAAAATCTACAAAGGTGGCCCTTACTTTGGGCCCCCCCCCTGTATTTGAGATTATATGGTATAAATTATATCATTATAATGATAAGGGCCACTGTCTCATAGTAGTGGCCAAAATAGATATCGTTTTCCCATTTATGCCCAATTATGGCATATGTCTCCCATAACAAAGGCTAATGTCACCGCATGATTTTTTACTCATAATAGGGGCCAAAATACTGTGGGTAGGGTGGCCATTATTATGACAGATTTGAGTTTTTTGTCTGATAGTCTGGAATAGTCCGAGCAAATTGTTGGATATTCTAATAAATACAGAAATATTTTTTACTGTGAATTTTTAAGATTATAATAATCACAGAACAGTCTTCAAATAAAATGAAAATTTCCGATCAATAGATATCCTAAAGATTATAACAAAAGATAAAAAGTATTCAATGTTGTAAGCGTATACTGTATAGTAGGGTGTCCTAAGCTTTTGAGTATGGGAATACCAGAAATGATATGAAAAATTCTTTTTTATTTATTGATCTTTTTGCTACTCTCTTCACCTAATTCATTTTCTTATAATAAGGGACCTTCCTTTCTCATAATAAGGACCACCCTATAATAAGGGCCACTTTTTAAGGAGCCAAAATTGGCACTAATTATTAGGGGGGGGGCTGAATTGCTCAAAATAAAGGTCGCCGATTTTAACATAGTTTCCTATAGACCTTTTCATTAGTTTTTTTATCCGGTTGTAGATATAATTAACCTACAATAAATTATAATAAACTCATATTTACAGTAAAATAGCCTAATCCTGGGGGTTCGCCCAATAATCTCGGGTCGGCTTGTAAGTGTCGTTTTTGAAAACAGGAAACCGTCTGTTAGTTGGCGACCCCCACGCTATACATGATGATGAATGTTACCATGATGCCTGTAGTGTAAATATTTTTATTAGATTTTTTTTTCAAAAAAAAGTTTTTTGCAGTGTTCTTGAAGCAAAGTTTTTTTTTCAAAAAACAAAAACAACTGAATATGACGAAATTTGATTTTAAAAAAAGTAAAAAACTGTGTCTTCGCCATATGTGAATTACCTAGTAGACAATATTTTGTACAATTTCCATAATTATACATATATAATACGTATATAAATTATATAATATAATATACTTGACGTTATATATCTACCTTTTCAAAAAAAAATAGTTTACCCTTTTACCGATATTTAAATTTTGTTTCAACCGCGACAGTCTGTCTTTGCCAACTGATCGAAGGTTGTCTGCGCCAATCTCCAAAAATAATTGTACACATCTGTAAACGTCGTACTCTGGGCATGTTGAAGTGAACCGTGTAACGAGCATTAATTTAGATCTCTGATTTTATTATCTTTTTATTGCTTCAAATATAAGAACTTTTTTATTGCAAATGAAGAAGTTTTTGAATTTCGTGCAACAAATTGACTTAACAAACAAACTTGGGTACGAACCACACTTGTATCGCAGGTTTGATTTGTTGAACCGTAATTACCAAAGTTAGTTTAGTTTGTATTGATATCAAATTATAAACGATACTACACTTTGCGTTTTTTTTTGTTTGATCACGCAACTTAGTACATGTTTATTTTCTAACGGTTATACTTTTAAAATTATGTCACCAAATCCATTTATTTTTTTTTATTTTTTGCCCAGATTGATTAAATAAACAAAAACGCGCGTCAATTGAAACACGCCAAATGATATCTGAAGTATGGCAGTATTTGCGTTACAGAAAATGAAAAGTAAATTGAGTTTGTCGTTACACAGGGTAGCCAAATATGGGGCGCATAAAAAGAGTAGAAACACCAAGTTAGGGTTAAACTCCGTTGTGAGAGTAAGGACTGTATAAGCTTTTTTTTTTGAAAAAACTGAAATGAAAATCATAACAAATTAAATAATAGTTGTTTGTCAGCTTTGCAAAAATTATTATTAGAAAAAAGCGTTTGGGTAAAAATTACGTTGGGAAAATAAACGTTGTGAAAAAAATCACATTGTGAAAAAATGCCTTAGGAAAATTATATCTTTGAGAAAAAATCACACTAAGAAAAAATACGGACTAAAAAAACACATCTACTAAAAAAATCAAGCAACTACAAACGCGTAAATATCTAATAAAAAACTGAAAAACAGTGTTTTTTTTTCGAAAATTCACCATTTTTTATCGAAAAAAATTATGTTATTTCAGTTTAAATCGTCTTTCAGTACGTATATTTTTAGTTCATGTGTTTTTTCAGTACGTGTTTCTTCTCATTTGTACATTATTCATTCGCTGATTATCAGTCTTTATAATTTTCTAGCGGATGTTTTGCGTATATTAAGCAAAAATATAATATTTTTATTTCTTAACTTGAAAAAAACAGTTGTAATTATTAAGTCTTAGAAAACATATACCGCTAGAAAACATACTATATAAAAAAACATATACCGTTAGAAAACATCTACCCTTAAAAAACATTAATTTGGTGATTTTTTTCCAAAAAATGTACGTTTTTCACATTTTTTAGGGTAATATACGTGTTTTCTAGCAGTATATGTTTTTTTATATAGTATGTTTTCTCGGGGGGTATATATTATTTCATAGTACATGTTTTCACGCGTAGCTTGAGAAAACACGTACTATGAAAAAACACATACTATGAAAAAACACGTACTGTAAAAAAATATGCATAATATAAAAAATCCGATATATTTGTCGTTTTTTCCCTTTTTTTCCTTCTATAGTATTATATTATTGTAGGTGTAGTATTTTTTTTTTCTAGTGTAGTATATTTTCTAGTGTGGTTAGTTTGTTTGTCTAGTATATTTTTTTCTTCTTTTACGTGCCTGGCTTAAGTAAACAAACCGCGCGCTTCATTATAGATGCAACATATTCGGCCTTGAGAAGTATGGTCATGTTTG
>SCLG01000849.1:0-19440 GCA_004367875.1 Oikopleura albicans
AAAATTTAGTGGACGGTTAAGTACTTAACCTGTGTATTTAGAGAAACTCAGCTCAGATGTGAAGTCCAAATTAATTGTGGTAGAACCACATTTAATTTGAATACTGTAAATGTTTGGTGATCTTAAGTCCAAATAAATTGTGGTATTACCACATTTTATTTGTGACTCGGAAATCTGTTTTTTTCTACATTTTCAAAAATGTGCCCTGACGTGCAGATTATCGAAGATAATCGCGGATTATCGCAGTTTATGCAGATTATCGAAGATTATCTGTGATAATCTTGAATGGACTTCGGTCGGTGAACTTGCATTCGGAGAAATTGCATTATTTAACCACAATTTATTTGACATAGGACTCTCGTCTAAAAATTATACCGCATTTTAATATTCAAAAAAAATTGAAAACAAATTTTATTTCGTGATTTTATTTTATTCTGAAATTAACTAAAGATGTCAAAATAATATTTTTAGCAAGTAAATTTGTTAATTCTTTTGCATGCTAGGTTATTCATGTAGAACATTTTGAGTGCACATTCTTCGGGGTTTGCTATAATTAAGCTATTTAAAATTGGTACTAGTTTGAATTAGAATTTATCTTTTTTGGCACTTAAATATTAGCGGGGGTAAAATTTTTTCATGATCATGTTGAGTCGAATGAACCCCCGCAGATGATTTATTTTAATTGTTTGAAATTATATAAAAATAAATTTATTCTCGCCTGTTATGAACTTCAATTGTTGCTCTCGTTGGTTGCAGCTGCGTGTTGTTCTGTCGATGTTGCATATTATTTGAATTATACGTGAGGTATCATTTATGACTTCCATTTCCGATCCCTTATGAATCAGTAGTGCATAAATGCGCATTTGATCCGAACAATTGTTGCCATGAAGGAGCGCAGTCCCAGCTCCCAAGGCAAAAAGAAATTTTATTAAATTCATTTTTTGTGAAGAAAAAAAAATGACAAGCTAATTTTATAGACCAGTGAAGGAGACTTTTAAGTGCTTGAATTGGCAACATTCCAAATGTTGTGTCAACGAAAATAAAGATAAAATAATTTAATAGTTTGGCGTTGAGACAAATTCTTTTTGGCAATGAGATTAATATAATACTGCTGTATTTGCATTTTTTCAATTTACTTTTCATTGGTATTCGGCCAAATCTTGCCATATTGTCAATTTTTATTTCGGTTGTGATATAACCACAATTTATTTTTTAGCAAAATTTTCAAAATAACGAATAAATTGTGGTACTTTATTAAGTTAACCTACTTTAGTTAATATGAATCACAAAATCAACCACTCTAATAATTTTCGGAGGCAATGAATTTATTCAAAAAATATTTAGCCGCAAACATAAAACAAGCAAACAGTTAACGAAAAATAAAGGCAGGGGTAAAATGGTGATTTTTGTTGAAAAACTTAAGTAAAACAGAAACAATTCCGTTGACAATGAAATTAAGTAAAACAGAAACAATTCTGTTGAAAGTGAAATTAAGTAAAACAGAAACAATTTCGTTAGAAACAATGAAGCAGTTCTTTATTCGGTGTATTTGAAATTGCTTGGTAGTTTCGATTGGCGGGTTGAGCGGCGTGGTTCATCATTATTTTCTGGTTGGTTCAAGGTGATTCGGTTGAGAGGAAGAACCAAATTGACCAAAGGTAGCGTTGGTGGGGCAAAAATGTCAGCGCCGGCAGGCGATGCAGCTCTGGCAGGTGATGCAGCTCTGGCAGGTGATGCAGCGGGCGTGCTGAATCTGAGGCCCGAAGTGGAAGCTTGAGCTGTGTCGTTGAGCGATTGATCAGCGTCTATTGTGGCGTTCAACGGCTCGACATCAGGAGTTTCGGTTTGTGTTCCTTGATCAACTGGCGATTGGGTTGTTTGTGTTCCTTGTTGATTAGCAACGATCATCGTTTGTGTTCCTTGTTGATTAGCATCGGTCATCGTTTGCGTGCCTTGCTGGTTAACATTTATGATATTCATCTCCATTGATGCAATCTGTTGTCGACGATTTTTTCGTAGAGCTGCGTATACGAAGGGAGTAATGATGGCTGCGAGAACGCCCGCAAATCCCATCAGCCAGGCAAGAACAATTAACCAAGGGTGTGTTCTGGCATTCCTGGCGGCACCGGTTGTTGACGCAATTGTTGACGCAATTGTTGTTAAAACTTCCGTTAAACAGTCTTGCATTGAGCTGTAGCCTAAGTCCAACCAATTGACACATGGTTCCACAATAGTTGAGGTCATCACTGGGACAGGATATTCCAAAAGGCAAGATTCTGCGTCTGGGTAGCCAAAGTCCATGAAATCCTTGCAAACGCCAGCAATTGGAGCTCCTTCTGCCATTTCAGTGATAGTTCTTTGTAAGTAAAAAACAAAAAACAAAATATAATATGACAATTAAAATCTGGAATTGATTTTATATTATTCAAAAAAATAAACACTCGCCAGAATGGCGCCTCGGAGATGAAGATGCTAGAGAGGAGATTTGTGCTCCACAGTGCTGAAAATCTCACTAGCGCTAACTCCCATGTGGCTCATTTAGTGCCCGATAAATATTTTTTTTTTCGCAGGTGTTTCACAAACTAACAGAAACTTATTGTTCTTAGAAAAAAGACTCAGGGGCATTACTCTCAAAATTTCCATATTTTACATAAATTAATTTCGCAAAAATCCAAATTAATTGTGGTAAAGCCACATTTAATTTGGATATTGAAAATTTGCAGCGATGTTAAGTGTAAATAATTCATCATAAAACCACATTTTATTTGTACTTCGAAATTTATATGACATTTTCATCAAATTTTGACTAATTGTTTTATATGAATCATAATTTAAATTTTATTAAGATAATGAACGATACTTTTTTCAAACACCTCCGGGAGAAAATGGAACCGTTGTTCAATTTTGAAACCAAAATGCCCAATGGACAAATAATAATGACGGTAATAAAAAATTTTAATTTCAGTGATTGATGAAATTTAGTTCGACCCGATGGGATTTCCAAAAATTGACAGCCCATTACCGCTAAAAGAACTCATGGCAGAGGAAAGTATTGGTTCTATTGATTCTGTTCGATCATCAAGTGAAAGTCCTCGGCAATCGGATTTAGAATTTATTGCTACAAGTGATGATAGTAATTTTACACGAAAAATTACGTCACCAATGAGCACCCAAAATAGTTGTAATTCGCTTGGCCAACTTGATGCTGAAAGGTAATTTCAAAGTTATATGAACTTTAAAAAATGCTGCCAGATGTGAAGTCTAAATAAGTGCGGTATAACCGCATTCTATTGGGGTTTTGAACATATGACCAGACATCAAAATAAATTGTGGTATAACCACATTTTATTTGAACACTAAAAGCTATGTGAAGCCCAAATAAACTGTAGTAAAACCGCATTTAGTCTAAATTTGAAAATATATTTTGATCTGGAGTCCAAATAAAGAAGGGTTAAACCACATTCTAGTTGGTTATCGAAAATGTGGCCAGATGAGACGACCAAATAAATTGTGGTATAACCACATTTTATTTGAACACTTAAAATGTGCCCGATATGAAGTGCAAATAAACTGTGGTTTAACCACATTTTATTTGAACCTTGATAACGAGTAAAAAAATCACAAATAATTTGAAATTTTAGAATATGGAATTCGAATAAATTAAAGTTTTTTAAATAAAAACACACATTTTTTTAGCTTGGCACGACTGGTGGAAGACAAAGAAAACCTTATGGTAACACATCAGGCTGAGCTGGATCAACTTAAATGTTCAGCAAGACGATTAATGGCGTGGTCAAAAGACGCGAAACGCATCAACAAACGTAGACGAAAATGAGTCATGCGGGTTAAAACTTTTTTATCTTCCAAATTTGAGTTTTTTGATTGTTTGTCGGTAATTGTTTGTTAATAAATGTGCAGTAAGTAAACTAATCGTGTTATTTGTGAGGAAATGCGTAACAAATCAACCGCTTTTGATTCAACTCGAGCGTGTGTCAAGCGCCTGGCACCCGGAACTAATTTGAAATAGCGTTTTTTTTAAGGACAAAACAGCTGAAAATCAGTACAAACAAATATCACCTGTGTACGATTAGTTTTTAATAGGACAACTATAATATTCTAAAAGTCAGCAAACATCCGGTCAGAAATTTTATCACAGTTTCATTACATAAACCCACAGTGAAATAATTTTAACAATAGTCAACCCACTTTTAATAGTTTGTTCTTCTTTTGAACCAAATAATCGAATAAATTGATGTTTCTTCAATATAACTTCGTTTAATGAAACATTTGATATTTCATTTTTCAGTTGTATTAATTTTTCGGTAGATGTAATTTTCTGCGTTTCGTTAAAAGCTGTAGCCGCTGACGGGTGTATTATCATATGATCTTTTCTGGTTGCTGATGCCGTTAACGCATAGACATCCAATTTAATAATATAAGGTCCACTTATCGCTTCCAGAATATCTGAGCGAGAAGGTTTTTATAAGAAAAAATAGTGAAACCAACCTTTTGCTTTATCTACGAGTGTTTCCATTGGTCCAAGCCTCAAAGATAAAATGACCGATCTAAACGGAGGATTTGAACCCGGAGAAAAACGAATCCAGGAACTAGAAATAATTGATAAAGTAGTGAAAAGGGTACATTCCAGCTACCTTAAATAGTGTGTAATTTTATTTTTTGCAGACGCGTGAGCCATTTGTGCATCATCGAACTCATCGTTTTTTTCTGTTGATTTTTCATATAAATCTATTAATTTATCGATCTCATAATTAAAAAAATTAGCCATCTGAATAAAAACTTCTTTGAATAAAAACAATGAAATCTTAAAAATAACTTAAGCAGATTCATTAAATGGTGTACATAAAACCAAATTATTGTGAACATGAAATTTAAGATAGATTGGATTAATAATCGTTTTTTCATTACGCTGTAAAACCATAGTTTTTTGTTGTTTGTTGAATCGTAATGAAAAAAAAGATGCAGTAGATTCCTCGGTACCATACAAAGATTTCAAAAAGTCTTCTTTCTCCATTTTTATACTGTATGGAACACCCTTTGACCCTCTTAATTAGACAAGTTAGAGCTATTTTCAAACAAATTTCCATATAGAATGCCACAATTTATTTCGAATTCTCTTTGAGGGCACTTGACCTAGATATTGTGCCAAGATGTGAAGTCCAAATTAATTGTGGTATAACCACATTTAATTTGATTATTGTAAATGTGAAGCGGTGTTTAGTCCAAATAAATTGTGGTGAAGCCACATTTTATTTTGACCTTGAAAATGTGGCCATATGATAACCACATTTTATTTGAATATTGAAAATTCGCAGCGATCTTAACTTCAACTAAATTGTGGTAAATTTATTTTGACCTCGGAAATGTGCCCAGATGATAAGTCCAAATAATTTGTGGTATAACCACATTTTATTTTTAATTCGAAAATTTTCTAAGTCCTATATTTAGACCTGACATGTGCAGCGAACTTTACTCCAAATAAATTGTGGAAAAACCACATTTTATTTTGACCTCGAAAATGTCGCCAGATGGTCACCACATTTAATTTGAATATTGAAAATGTGCAGCGATCTTAAATCCAAATAAATTGTGGTAAAACCACATTTTATTTTGACCTTGGCAATGTGACCAAATGGTGAGTCCAAATAAATTGTGGTTAAACCACATTTTATTTTGACCTTGGAAATGGGGCCAAATGGTAAGTCCAAATAAATTGTGGTAAAACCACATTTAATTTGTGATCCGAAAATGTCCCAAGACTCATATTTAGAGAAACTGTAATCAGATTTTAAGTCCAAATTAATTGTGGTATAACCACATTTAATTTCAATACTGTAATTGTGCGGTGATCTTTAGTCCAAATAAATTGTGGATATTATATTTGTGATTCGGAAATCTCCTTAGTTTGTATACCACATTTTATTTTGACTAAGAAACATTGCTCAGATGTGAAGTCCAAATTAATTGTGGTATAACCACATTTAATTTGAATACTGTAATTGTGCGGTGATCTTAAGTCCAAAAAAATGTGGAATAACCACATTTTATTTGTATATATTAAAAATGTGCCCGATGTTAAGTTCAAATGAATTGTGGTGTAACCACATTTTATTTTGACCTTGAAAGCCACATTTTATTTGGAACTTTGCAAAATGCAAATTAAATGTGGTTATAATTCAACTTTTATTTCAACGTTTAACCTTTTATATTTTTCGGGATTGCCCAAATAGTAACATTTAGCGGAAAGGCCAACAAATTCTATTCCATCAGTACTAGGAACTTCAATTTTTAACAGTCCTGGCGTTCTTGTTTGAAAAGGACAAGTTGGATCTTCGACAAACCAGTCTTTTGCAATTTTGTCCCATTTGGCTTTATTATTTGATATTTCAGCTAAAGATTTGCTTGCCATTGCAATGGTCACAGAGTCAGTGTCTACTAGAATTAGTTGATCAATCATGAAATTCGACAAAAAATTACCCATATAAAGGAGGCGTACTGCTTTAATATTGATTTCTTCAGTGAGCAGATAAAAAAAATTAAGCACTCTTTGTTTTGCGTTAAACAAAATTGTGAAAGCCAATTGAACGGGGACATCATCCGTAATCTGTTTTCGTTTGCTTACAACTTCATATATCGGATTCGATATTTATGTCAAAACTCTGTGATGTAAGTAAAAAGGTGTGTTTATTTTTTTATGTAACTGATTTTTGTCACAAAAAGAAACACTCGTATGCTTTGAAACATTCATACCTAAAAATATAAACTCACTATGATTACTCACTATTAACGTTCACTATGATTCGGTTCAGGAACTTAACTACGAATTACCTATTTTGCCATTTCGGTTTCCTCTGTGTTAAATATTACAGAGAGGTCGCCAAGTAAGGGCCGGTTTCCTGTTTTGAAAAAGTGTCCCTTATTTGGTGCCTGACCCTTACTTGGCGCATCCTGAGTTTTTTTCTGATAGTCTGGTACATTCAAATTTGTTTCAAATTTTTGAATCTTTGAATTTAACTTTTTCGAAAAAAAAAACCGACCCTTACTTGGCGGCCCGGGCCCTTACTTGAGAAACTGGCCCATACTTGGCGGCCCCTTACTTGGCTTTGAAAATTAAATGTGGTTACATATTTCAAACAGTTCTCAAACCTAATCGTCCATAGGAGGAATTACCAACCAACTTATATAAATTTGATAAGGTTGTGTCTTTTTTTATAGTGGCGTCAATTCTACGTTTGGTTACACTTGCAACAAAACGACCAAACGGAGTAGCTTTCTGATATTCGATGACATAATGCACGTTCGAGATGATCATACCCCAATTTTTATACATCTTAAGCATCTCTGTTGTTATCAAATATTCTTCTGCTTTAAAGACCATGGAAAGTTGTTCATTAGACGGAAACGTAACACCACGTAATTGGCACAAATTCATCATTTTTTGCCCGACCATATTTTTGTCAATAACAATTCTTTTAAAAATTGTCCCACAATTTAAGTCTTTAAAGCGCGTTTTTAAATGATTTGGTGTATCCAGATCAACACAAACCAACCCAAATAACTTATTTGAGTAAATTGCCGCTAAAATTTCTTCTTCGCATATGTTTTTTTTGTAGTAAAATTCCGACAATTGCGATTTCGGGCCGTGAAGCCACGGGCCGGATTGACCTATAACAGTTGAGCGTTTTTTCATCCACTCGCATTCGTATATAGTAATTAACTCCCCGTAGGTTCTAAGTATGCTTTCCTTTTCACGGTCAGAAGCCTCGGTATGAGAAACGGATTGTACACCACAATTATGAGTATGAAATCTAAATCATGAGTTTGAATTTAATATTATCTTAATAGAGGGAATTATTATTCCTTGACTCAAATAATTTTCACATCGAAATATCGAACACAAATCAAACCCTTACTGCACCCATAAAATTCAAATAGAATCATTTTATTAGGCAATGTTGCACATCCATCTACGGTTAATACACGCCCCTTGTGGTCTATTTTTTTTTCTTCAGAAATAGCTGATATAATGGTGTAATACGTTCCATCATCTTTTTTTAGCCTAGAATCATATTGCATGTAATTTAGCCAATCTTGACATTGATAACTCCAACCACCACCATTAAGTGTAAGATTAAATGAGAAGTGATTGTTTTTTTTTCGAAATAGAATGCAGAACCACAAGGTAGCGGGAATTGCATTGCATAAGCGTCTTGTGGCGTTTTTATTAAATAATTCTTATAAAAAAATATTTGGGTATTAAAAACGTACCTCGATTTTAAGACCAAATAAATTGTGGTATAACCACATTTTATTTGAAATTTTAAAATATGAAATACACCAGGTGCGCCGTTATGTTACAAAACAAAACAAAAAAAAATAACGGCGCAGTCAAGGATAGAATTTTTTCATTATGGGACTAGAGACTTTAGGAGATCATTGAAAACACACCATCAACCCATTTATGTTAAGAACGATTTTGCTCAAAAGAAGTGTTAGGATCTGAATTTTGTTAAGATAATTGCGTAGGGCATTTGGCGTATTTTGGTCAAATTAGGCGCACCTAGTGTAAATTGATATTAAAATTCATATTAGTTTCACATTTTCAACTATCAAATAAAATGTGGTTATTTATTCCAAAAAATTTGTTCCAAATGTTAAAAAAAACCCATTCATAAAGCATTAAAATCCCAACTGCAAATGCTTTGAAATTGACTTCCGTTTGGTGCAAAATAAACGCAGTTATCGTAATCATTCCCTAATTTAACGGACGCGTGGCGGTGAAATACAATACTTAAATGTCATGGGTTACTGTTAAAAAACACCTTTGAATTAAAACGTACCTCGGACCGCCCATAAGACCTTTTCTTATTTTTTGATTGAGATGACCAAATTTCTGTTGAAACGTGAAAATTTTTGGAGCGTTTTCATCAAACATACTCCATAATATATCTTCCGAAATAGCCGGTAAAGATAATTTGGATAAAACCGTCACACCAAACTGTTCTTTGAATTGGTAGCAAAATTTCGCGAAAGCCGCTGCTAATATTTTTGTATCATTCAAATTATAATCTTTCAAATATGACAAAAAGGACACATATTCGCCAGATTCTATTTTTCTGTCATAATCTTCTTTGTGCTTCATATACGCAATAGGAGATAACTTGAAAAAGTTGTCAAGTTTAATAATTTGATCTTCCGTGAACATGGGAAGTGTTTTATAACCAATCACATTGGTGAACGGGTTTTTGTCTAACCCAAAAAAATCCAGAAGTTGGCCAAACGTATCAAATTTGAATATGATTTCTGACAATTCTGCTCGATAATTACGATTTGGCATTAAACTTGAATAAAATTCCGTATACAATGGCCATTCAATTTGCTCTCTAATTTCTTCAATGGAGCCAAATTTTTCGTAAGGGAAAATAGTTTTGCCGCCAGGAATATTATAAAGAGCCGCGAACTTTTCTAGTGACCCACCACCAACATAATTTAGAACGTCACGAAATGATATGTTTTTGTATTGGAACAAAAAATAAGCATTTCCTCGTTTTATAGTTTCGATAGAGTTAATGCCAACAAGTTGAACTATCTTTTCAATAATGCACGGTAAGTCATACGATTGGGAATTATAACCAAGAACTTTTAATTTGAATAAATTGTTTATCCAGTTAGCATGGCTGTGTAATGTACTTTTTCGCTTCACGGAAAGCCCCTCTTGGTGTAATTCTTTTTGTATAGAAGTTGAATAAAGTTTGACTGATTCTGGTATTAATTGGAAAAACTGGTCGGCCAAGTTTTCTAATTTGTCCAAAAACATTGAAATCATGGTTTCTGCACTTTTTACACTCATGTCTTCTCGCACAAAGAAATAGTCAGGTGGATTTGCAAATGGAGCTGAAATAGCTATTGATATAACCTCTTGTGTCGCCTTTATCAATGTTCTTTTTCCAACTACTTCGTTTTTTTTCACAGAAACACTTTCAATATCGTAAGTAGCGAACCCGTTTAAAACTGGATGGTTTTCTTCAATAACCTTCAACTTTACTAATTCCGCTTCTATGGAGTTAACTCCTCCATACGTTTTTTGCTTATATCCGATTCTAGTGCTTCTTGGGCAAGTTTTTTCATGACGGGTTAAATTGTTTTTTCTATCGGTAATATAATTACACTGATTCCATTTTTCACATCGAAATTGTTTCAAAACGTTTGGGTCGATAACAAGACGTATTTTTGACTCGCAGTTAATGTACACCACCTGCGCCGTTATGTTTCCGGCCGTTATGTTTCCGCTAAGCCCCGTCGGTGCCATTATGTTTCCGCTTTTTAGGGAATTTTTTTCCAGTTAATCCGCCTACGCACTGCGCTGTTATGTTTCCGCGCGGCATATTTTGGCCCTTATATTTTCTTTATTGAAAATTATTTATTTTTCTTTTCATTGATGGTTCGAGTGGTAAAAATGCAAGTTGTAATTGTTTTTTTTTTTTTGAATAAAAGACATCAAATTTGGTTTTTCGCTCTCGATACAAAACGCTCTAATACGCATATCGGACATCGAAAGGGCCAATTTTTTGGCCTAAAAAATCAACTACCCAAATAAGTTNTTCAAAAATAGAAATTCAAAAATGGGAGGGGGGTCGGCAAATAAAGGCCCTTGAAATAATGGGCACTTGTTCTAGGTAGGTTAGAACGTAGGCGACGCATCCGAATGAATCAATTTTTTCCAAAATTTTTGGTGTTTTATTTTGTCGACAAACGACCAACGCCCGACACACGCAAAACTTGAGTGTGTGGACTAACGGCGACAAACGTTAAACGCTTTTAAAAAATCGCCGACTATCAACGACTAACTAGAAACGCTTCTAAGCCGTTTTTTGCAACCCTGGTTACGACCACCTAAATAAGTCGTCATTTTATCTCTTATTTCTCTGTTTTGCTGTTCATTCGCGTATTTTGCGCTTAGAAATTTGAAACATTCTAGAACGGCCCCGTAGGAGCCGTTATGTTTCCGCACATACAAATTTCCGGCAAATCGCCTACGCATTGCGCCGTTATGTTCCCGACGGTGCCGTTATGTTTCCGGTTTTTCGAACAATTTGGTGGAAACATAACGGCGCAGGTGGTGTATTCCATTTCTAACTCTTAAAAATATTATTATAAATGACATTTTACACTGGGTGCGCAATTATCTTGCGAGCAGTTATCTTGCGAAAATTGCCGCTCCTACGCTTATCTTGCGACTTTTCAGAATTTTGTTTTTCGGGATTTAAAATATTTATATTATATGCACTGAGCAGTTATCTTGCAAAAAAACGCTTATCTTGCGAGTTTTCAAGGACCAAATTCGCAAGATAACTGCGCACCCTATGTATTTCAACAATAAATATTTTAACAATACACCCCCTGCGCTGTTATCTTGCAACTATCGCATGAAAAAAAAATCTGCATGATAACGGAGCCAACGGAAAAATCTGCAAGATAACGGGTGGCAAGATAACAGCGCAGGGGGTGTAGTATATTTTCGCATCGCGGGTTTTGGGGGAAAACGTTTTTTGCAAAAAGTCCGCAGAGGGACACAGAAGTATTTTAGTACACATAACAGGGGCCAAAATGCGGTGGCCCGTATTATGAGAGATTTCAGTTTTTGTTTATTATTCATGCTACATTTTTTTTCTTTTCTGATCTTTTTCGACGCGAATCATAATAACGCTTCAAAACGTTATTAACAAATTATAAAAAGTAAGAAAAATACATGAAAACGCACTTTCTCATAATAAGGGTCACCATTTCTAATAATAAGCGTCACCTCATAAAAAGGGCACTTTTTCAGGAGACAAAAGTGGCCCTTAATCATGAGGGGGGTAGTGTGTTTATTTTGAAACAAAACAAACCTACTGTCGTTACAATTAAGTCTACTTTGTTCAGGAATTTTGACATGTAGACCATTCTAGATTGTGTTTCGGAATTGCGCTGTTTTTTCGAAAACAAGTGTAAACTGAAGCCAAAACCAAAATCTTCATAAAATCGTTTTTCGTTGTGAAACGGTAATGTTGATCCACCCCACTGCTGAAGAAATGACGTCATAGAATGACTGAAAAAATTAAACGTAATACAAGTAACACTGACGGGACGTGTTGCGCAGCCGCAGCAGCGGCGCGCAACTCGTCAACCGGTACAATAATCAGAGTTGCCCCCCCCGCCTCTAAATACGAAAAATAAACGCACCTAGTGTTGCACACGTGATTAACAAGCGCGCAAATGTTGTCCAAAGTTTTCACTTTATTTTGCCCAGGATCTGCTTTAAACGACATGTTTTGCAAAGGGGTAGTTTGAGATGAAATTAAAAAATTGCAAGTTCTCTCAAACTCATTTCCAGTACAATAAAACGATGAACCGTCTCTGTTCCATAATTCGACATTTATTTTGCAAACACGAGTTATGTACGGCAACTGCTCCATAGTAAGATTCGTTAGAATGAATTTGTTCTTAAGATATTTTAAAAAAATCAAGTTGATGTAATTGGCGAAATAATAACCTTGAAGTCTTCATATTCCCGAAATTTTTTAACTCTGCTGTATTTACGTCGAATATCTTTTATTGGGTGCCCGTTTGTTATTTCTCTTGAAATGAAAAGCCCCCGTAAAATGTCAAATTTTCTCTGTGCATCATTTTCAAGATCAAACGGGGTTAATTGGGCTCCATCAAATTGACCAAATTTTCCCATTCTGATTCATTCAAATGTTTTTTGGAGATAGTTTAATCACTCATGGGAATTGAGGGGGCGCTATAAAACTAAGGTCATCACCAAAAAAAAATCATTTGTGTTAGAGAGCGAGCAGAAATTGGCAGCAGAGATTTAAGAGAATTATGAGACAAATTAACGGCACTATTATTCCAGAACAATACTGCTTTTTCCACCCGTTCCGGATGATTGTTAGCGGTTCATCAGGTTTGACAGAGATAAAACTTGAGATTTTAACAGTAAACGAGGGTTGTCAAATAAGGGCCATTTAAATTTCAACCTGAAAACAATTGAAAAATCGCCTTTTGAAGTGACCTAAGTTTTTCAATAATATGATTACAGGGGGGAGGGTTTGATAAGGGATGGTTTGTAAATTTCAAAAAGCGTCCCTTATTAAGCACCTATCCCTTAAATGTGTACCCCCAGCATAACCGCCCCTTAAACAGCACAAGCGTCCCTCATCACGCTGTCCCTTATCACGCCCTCCCCCCTGTAATTGAGATGAAATAGGATACCTATTCGGTACAAATAACCTCCTTTTTGCCAAAACCATTCCTTATTTGATGAATTTCATTTGACGATTTACCCTCCCCTGTATACGAAAATTTAAGGAACCGGAAAAACAACATTCGTCGAAAAAATGATACAACATCAAATTGTTAATCGTACGTACAAAAACATCTATTACGTATACCCTGAAGAGCTTGATTGTGCGCCAGTTGATTGGGATACGCGTTTCCCCGATGTTAACGTTGAGTATTTGACAACTGTTCCTGATCTGTCTTTTTTTGATAACGTTGCATCAGATAGTCTTGTTGTCTTGGATGATTTGTGGACAGAATGCTGTAATTCAGATCAAATGGTTAAAGCTTTCAAAGTTTTTAGCCGTAAAATGCGTCTATCACTCATAATAATTTCACAGTGTTATTTTGGTGGTGGCCAGGGTGGGCGGGAAATACGAAATAATTCCGATATCATTGTTTTATTTGAAAATCACGGTGATGCTGACTTGAACGCTCGAATTATGCGCCGACTGGGATATACAAAGTCATTTAAACAAGCCGTGAAGACGATAACTATGAGACCTTATTCATATTTAGTTATAAACTGTTCTGCCAAACTTCATAGATCCCTTCGTGTTGCCACAAACCTTTTTGAGGAAAATCATCAATATATTGAAATTTTCATTTAACACATTTGTTTTCTCGTTTTCAGTAATGTCTGGAAAATACGTTCTTGTACCATTGAAAACATTTCAAGATTTGTGTTCGTCCACAAAAAAATCGGGCAATAAAATAACTGGAATTGTACAAAATTTCACGCAAATAGATGAAACTCAGGTCAAACAGAAACGTAAATGCGCACCAAAAGAATGTGCAAAAACAACAAAAAAACGAAAAGGTAAAAAAACGCCAGATCCAGAAGAAAGTGGAACAAGTACAAGCACCAGTGACTCAGAATGAGACAATTAATGATATTTACACAAATCTTTCTAATCCATTGGCGTATTCTGCAAATGTAGTTGAATTTTTTCGTCAAAAACCGTCTCTCTCTGTTCACAAAAAACGTATTAAAAAGTTTCCACGTCGCGGATGGATTGTACCTGGGCCGTTTCATACGATATGTGCCGATCTCATTGACTATCAAAATTACTTTCGAAAAAATGCTGGTTATCGCTATATATTAGTTGTTATAGGTAAAGGTGGACACATTAACAAAAAAACAAAACTTTATTAAAGAATTTTTAATTCCCAATGAAACCATCTTGGAGTATAGATGCATTCAGTCGGTTAGCTTATACTAGAGCTCTTAAGTCTAAAACTGCTGAAGAAACAGCACAATCTCTTGACGAAATTGTGCAGTCTATGCAGTACCCCCCAAGCATATTTGTTTCTGATGCAGGCGGCGAATTTGACGTCCGAAACAAGTATTTTTCCGCTCTTATAAATAAACTCCATTTCACAGTCTACTATGCTAAAGGTGCCAAAAAAAACGCGATTGTTGAAAGATGGAACCGCACAATTAAAACAAGGTTACAACGTTATTTCACTGAAAAAAAAACAACCAAATGGATAGACGTCTTACAAAATTTTACCGAAAATATCAACAAGTCGACTAATCGTTCAATCGGCATGCCTCCCTCAAAAGTGACTCTCGAAAATGCGACGTCTATTTTCAACAAACTTCACCCACGTACAAAAAAACCCAAAGACTGTAAATTAGCGATTGGTGACATTGTTCGAATTCCGATTGAAGGAAACCTTTTTTCGAAGGTTTTATCAGATTTGTTTTTTTTTGGATAATTGAATAAATTGAATATAATTTAGGGGTATGCGCAAAATTGGAGCGATGAACTGTATTCAATTGATTCAATAAAACGCTCATATGGTTTTTGTCTGTACAAATTGCGCTCTCGTGATGACGACATCCTTAACCGTTATTTTTACTTAGATGAGCTCAACTTCGTTCGTAGTGCATCTGTCATCTGACGCTAGTACGTTTTTCAAAAGAGCTAGTCAAATTGGGCGGCGAATTCATCTAGACCTGTCACAATTTACACACGTCTCCTTATTATCTATAAATATGAGCCCATCAAATAACCGTATCTTCAAAATTTACATGAATTTGATTGAAAAAACACCTACCGATCCGCATGGAACATTAGCTGTGATTGGGGGTAGCAAGTTGAAATCAGGAGAAACCGGTAATAAAAGTTTATTCTTAAATCATTTTTGATTTAATTATATTCAATAGTTAGACGTCAAATTGACAGATCATCAACGGACGAAATAACGATTATAACTACTAGCGATAAAGACATTCGCCACTTTGAATTAACTCTTTTATTTTCTCGTGACAAAAATCAGAATATACATTCTATTTGGAATTAAAAAAAAAATTGGTGTGTATTATTTAGAAATGCCTAGACGAAAATATCAACGGAAGAAAAGCACCCGATTTGGTATAAAATATGTTCCCTCAACAAAATGGGGTGCAGGGCGGCCAAAAAAAAAGAAAACAAAAAAACACAAACGGAAAAAGCGCACTCATCGCAAGCGAAATTGAACTCTTCCTGAAAAAATCATCGACGTACTTGGGAGCGATGAGCATGAATAGTTTCAAAAAAATGCGAATAAAAGCAAATCGTTATTCTCTAATCGTAAATTGTGAACACCATTGGTTTGCGATTTATGTGACAAAAAAAAATATTGAAATTTTTGACTCACTTGGTTTTTTGACAACTAAAAAATGTTTACCCAATTCTTTTCTACGGTTTCTGGCGGGACAAATTGGAACTAAAAACCTACTGGCAAGTCACTTACTGCAACCTTCTTCATCTGAATTGTGTGGGGTTTACTGTATTTATTTCATAATGATGCGCGACAAAGGCAAATCATTTGAAGAAATAATGAACTCGTTTTCTGTGAATTTGTATAAAAATGATATTATGATGAAATCTTTCTTACATAAAATAACAAAGTAAATGGGTATATCATAATTTTCTCATAGATGTATGCATTTGATCGGGATCGTGAGTATGATGATTCGAGAAAAATTGTTTCTTACACACCATCATTTAATGACACCTCAAAACTTGAATTCAACATTTTGCCCGATAAAAGATACCTCAGCCTCAAAGACACAATTTTATCGTTTGCGGTTGAAATCCCCATTTACCTGGTTCCTGATAATCATTTTGCTAACGCGCTATTTGATTCGATTGATCTATATGTAAATCATGAACTTATCACGTCTAAAAGTTCAAATGTCGACAATTTTATGACAGATTTCTTTTTGTCACGACAACTTTACAATCAGCCTTATTCTAACACGTCGATGGCAATATCCGGAATTTTTAATGATGATAATTTGGATGCATCAGAAATGAATGCTGTTTACACCAACTCAAGGCGAAAAAACGCAACTGACATAACCAAAGGGTCAAATGATTTTTACCGTTATGAGCTGGTTATTTCTATAAATTTAGGAATAGGTAAGTTATTCTAAAAATTTCAATGAAAAATATTTTGTGTTTCAGCTAAACAAGATATTCCGATGCCAACAGGAGTACCAATACAGATCTGTTTCAATCGTGCTCCAGCAAAAATGTCTCTTCTTCAAATCTTATCACAAGTTAATAGTAAAACCGTGACCTATGATGAACCAGTTGTCCCGTTACTCTCTCCTGTACTTCACTGTTATTTTGTCGAAAGTGCTAAAGCCGAAAATTTTTATTCAAAGGCGCGATTATATGATATATCGGTTAACTTTTTTGACTATAATATAAGACGTGAACTATTGACAGAAGGTGTTGCTGATTATAAAATTAAATTATTTGAAGGACCATTACCTTCTTATTTAGTAATAGGTCTTATGCCCCCTGATGTTTTTAATGGATCATTTTCCACAAGTTCCTTTAAATTTTCTGATCATGACCTTCAAAGTCTAGATTTGCAGGTAGATAATTTATCAATCACAAATCATCCAATTTGCATGAGAGCGGGTAATGACGTTGATTTTTACTTGAATTACTTAAGAACAACAAATAGGTTCGAAAATTGTTATGCAACGGGAGCTCTCACACCTTCACATTTCACTTCTTCAAATTTTCTTATTTTTGTGGATTTGAAATCTGAAAATTTAAAGATGGGACAATTGATGTTAAATTTAAAATTTGCAAATGTTTTATCTAACAAATTATATGTCGTTTTTATGCCAACAATCGAAAAATCTATCACATTTGACTCTTATTTTAATGCAACTCTAAATAATTCTCAATAAATATCCTTCACTAAGCTTGAGTCGGAAACTTGTTATTATCTTGCATACACCTTTTTTTGCAAGGTTTCTATCTTTTCCTGATTATGTCACTCAATTAATGAGACGAGTTATCTTACCGACACTTATCTTACCATTTTCCCGTATCTTGTGAACCTGAATATATCGGCACTTTTTAAAGAAACTATATTCCTCCACTTTCTCCAAAAAAATTTCAGTTTCTCCGACAAACGTTTTTTTCAGTTTCTCCGAAAAACTTTTTCTTGTGTTTTCTCCGGAAAACCTTTTCCGCAAGAGACCGCGGTACTAATGTTACATTTTTAATTTTTAGCGCACAAAAATATAAAACGCATGCTTTATATTTCAAAATGAAAAATAATTCATGTACCATTTAGTCGAGAACAAAGCCAAAACAAAGTTTGAAATTCTTATTTTTCGTTAACCGGCAGCCCTATTTCCCGTTAACCGACATGTCGTCATTTTCCCGCGATTTCGCTTACGCATGTCTCGGTTAACCAAACTATTTGCCGTTAACCGACAGGTTTTCAAAAAAAATAGGTGCCGGTTAACGGCGCACCCTGTGTAGTATCCGGTCACTTGAAGATGTGTGTTTAACTTCATACACTTCATACACTCTAAAGATGTCTCTTTTAACTCAAAATAATAATAAAAAAATGTTTCAATTTTTCCCTTCAAAAGGTTGTAGAAAAACGCTCATGGAAGCGTTAAGAAGCAAACAGTTATACAATAATTTTTTCTATTAATTCTGTTGGTGTTATTCTGTTGGTGTTATTGGTTTGCTTTTTTTTGGAGATTAAAACTGATTTCCTTGCGCGTCAATAAGTGGAGTTTTTTTTTTGATGTAAAGGTCTGGAACCGAAGATATGCTAAAAAGGACCAAACAAGAACAAAAGTTGAGATTTGATGAACTTGAAATTTAATGAAAAAATAAAGATATCAAAAAAAACTTCACCTTTTTATGCGCCAGGAAATCAGCTTTATTCTGCCGAAAAAATCAAATAAATACCTTGCACACAACTCGTGAAAAATGTACCGAAGTGCAGACGCTATGATAAAAAAAAGTCAATTTTTCATAGAAACTGTCATATTTATAGTATAAGGACCGTAGTTTTTTTACCAACACATGTTTTAATCATTAGTCTTAACCTTATGGCGTAGTATGATGTTAAAAATAAACAATAAAAATATGGTCTATACTACACCACCTAACAATCGTTAAGAGGATTCCGCCTACGCCCTGATTGGTTATCTTACCAAAGTCGGATTATCTTACCACTTTTTTAATAATTAAGGTATAATTCTTGCAATAAAAAAATAATAAAAAAGTAAACAGTTCCCTTATTCGCAAACGTTTTTTGCAACCGGATTATAATTTTAATAATTTCACCAATTATTACTTAGTAAAATCCACACTCACTCGGATTTAAATACACGAGGTGCGCAGTTAACCGCCACCCTCCTAGCTGCCACTTTTGCAGTTAACCGCCAATTAGGGGTCTCACTATTTTCCAGCGATCGCGACTACGCCCTGCGCAGTTAACTGCCATTTGGAATTTTCGAATATATGGGAATTTTTCATAAATCTTGGGAATTTTTCATAACTTTTGAGAAATTTTAGTGAAATATTGAACTTGAGTGATTAATTATATTAATTTATTGTAATTATCAATGCCTGTTTTGTGCCAAGTTTTCGTCAAATTACTTTGTTAGGTTAGTTAAAAAACAAAATGATTTTTCATTCCGTACATACCCTTTGTTTATAACAGTCTTAAAAAACACTATACTCTCGTTCTTTAAAATCGAATTATGTTTTTTTTTCAATTGTTAATTTCAAAGCTTTACAAAAGTATTTCAAATATAGTTTCAATTTCTGGTTTTTAATA
>SCLG01000850.1:0-18086 GCA_004367875.1 Oikopleura albicans
TATCTTACCGCTTTTTTAGCATTTATAAAGGTAAGATAACGTGTTAGGTGGTGTACACACACTTAGAAAATCACTAATTCAAAAAACTGGTGAAGCCAGTTGTACACCTCGTCAAACCGCTAGAGAGTTGTTTGAAATGTCCATCCTACGCAAAAAATACCGTCAATCGAATTTTCTAGAAAAGTTGAGGGGGGGTCAGCAATACCCGTTTTGCCCTACGGGTCCTCCATATGCCTTAAATCGACAAAAAAAACAAGTTGTGTCTATATACACGCATTTCCCTCTGGGAGTTAACACTTCTAATGTAGGCTGTCCCGAGTTTTTGAGTATGAGGATACCATAAACAATATAAAAAATCCAGAATAAGCATTTTGTAGCTTTTTTGGGTGGGTTAAATTTTTTACAGTATTTTTTTTAGAATTCGCCCAAAGTAGTATCGCAGTGATTTTCAAACGCGAAAAAAATAAATAATGTTACCACTTTTTGGTAACGTTACTTGACAGCGCGTCTGAGATCTATGTGGCCTGTCATTGGTCTTTTTTGAGCGCGCTCGGCCAATCACCGAAAGGCAATTTTCTTCTTTTAAAATATTTTTGTATTACAGTCCTCCCCCTCTTAAGTGCCGCACTTAAGGAGAAATATGCATTTCCGCTAAAAATTTTATTCGCCTTTTAAAATCACGACGATAGTTAAAAGAAAGCACTTGATTTACTGATTCCGAATATATAAAAATTATTAAAAAAAAACTAAAAAAACATTTTGAAAATGTCAAAGAACCGAAAAATTTTTTGACATTAAATCAATTTTTAGGCCCAATTTGGGCCAAAAGGGTCCATGTTGGGTATCATGATCATGATATGATCAGAAGATAAAAATGGTTAGTTTATATGCCGTCTGTATCGTTTATATACAGTTCATATTGGAAGTACTGACTGTAAAATCAATTTTTGTTTTTTAACGGCATGTTTCCAAAAAACGTTCCAGTATTAGACAAACTACACTGTATAAGGAGACTTTAACTATGCCAATGCAATATGCGCCTATTTCAATCGGCATATGTTGACCGCATTGTTTCAGATATGCAAAATATGATTTTTAACACTCAATTTAATTATCAATTTACAACATGAAAATGTCTTTTACAGGCTGACAATTTGTATTTAAGTCCATGGTCATCTTAGCAGCCATCATTTGAAACAATTTTCAAAGAAAGGGTTTGATTTTTTCTATTATTAAATGACATACAGTCCCTCCCATGATAAGGGTCCCTGGGATAAGGGTCACTTTGGTCCGCTTTCTCATAATAAGGGCCACTTTCTCATGATAAGGGCCACTTTTTTGACTAAAAACTTTTTTCTCATAATAAGGGCCCAAATAGGCATTTTTGGCTCATAAATGGGCATTTATCTTTCATAATAGGGGCCATTATCACATAAAATATTGTTTTACTCATAATAGGGGCCAAAATGCGGGGTGAAGGGTGGCCCTGATTATGAGAGATGTGAGTTTTTGTTTGATTGTCTGGCAAAGTCTGAACAAACTATCCAATAAGATTGCCGGATATTCTTATACAGTCCTATCACCTTTTTCTTGACACATTCGCATGACTCATAGGGCCTAAAATCTGTCAAGATATGAGAACATTTTCGCAATTAAGGGTAAAAATAGTCCACTCATCATGACTCATCGGGCCAAAATCTGTCAAGAAACGGGATTTTTGTCAAGAAAAAGGCGATACGACTGTATACTAAATACACTTTACACTAACATCGACGTGGGAATACAAAAATATAAAAAATATAAAAATACATATAAAATTGAGTGAATTACTAACCAGACTATCAGAAAAAATCCACTTTCTCATAAAAAAGGGCTAGGAAAGTTAACCCGTGAGCTCCTCTTTGTCAAACTCGCTTCAAGAGACTCTCAAGGGTTACCTGGTCATATAGGTATGGTGATATTGGGATTCGGAAAATGTGACATCATTTTAGGGGTGCAAGGGTTATTTTTGTTTTTAATTGCGAGAAAATTTATTTTCAGCTTTATAACTTTGGAATTTTTTTCCAACCCAAAAACGCCATGATATATTTTATTTTATTTATTTTTCAAACTTTATCTCGAAATGTCCTTGCAGCTAATCCTGGGTGGCATTCATTTGATCTAGACACAACATCGGGCGATTTGTACGATTATGAGGCAGAGATTGAAATTTGGACAAATTTTTTTTTATTATAAGAGTCTTGAACGACCTACAAATTGTACATTATGTAGAATGGCTAATTATGACCTGAAATGACCTGAATTAAGTTGACCTAAATTAAATGACCTAAATTAATTTGACCTTCGATGACTTAAAACAATCTAAATTGACCCAATTTTGATCTTTGCTCTAAGGCACTTTATAACAATATGTTAGAGGACAAAATGGTAGTTCGGTAGGCATTTCAACCGCAATTTGACTTTATTGAGTTAGACGTTAAATATTTGCAAATGATTTAAAACTCATATTCGCGACTCCATGACGGTGCGGAGTTAAAATGAAAAAAATGTCAAATTCTACGATAACACACTTGAACTGCCTGCACAATCATCGGACTATTCGCCGAGAAAAATCTGCAGGATAATTGCGCTGTGCTTAACACATAAATATAGGCTATATTATATAGCTTTCTTGGAATTTTATTCTCAATTTTTTTTACTCCCAAGGCAGGGGCGGATAAAAACCCGTAGGGTTCCAGTTGATTAGATCTGATCAAAACGCTTTTTTGGACGATCTGATCAAATGGGCCCTGGGAGTTAACTTTCAGGTATGAGAATAAATTTGTATCTTATTTAAAAAAAACTGGTTTCTCCTATAAATTGCAAACTGATGTTTGGAGTGCCTATAAACAGACCAATAGGGAATGACGAGAAAATGACGTTAAACACTTACAGAAAAAGATCGACGGAGTCGAAAAAATAATAACAAAAGTGACTCTATCTTGAAGTGCACAGTGTATTGTACACTCTCCAAGTATAACTATAAGAACAATGGAGGATGAACTAATTTCCTTAAACTTACACAATCAAAACCTCTAATGACCTGTAATGACCTATAATGACCCATAATGACCTACAACAACCTATTATAACCTATAATGACCTATAAACTATAGGTCATTATAGGTCATTTAGGTTATAATGACCCATAAAAATTACCCATAATGACCTACAATGACCTATAATGACCTCTAATGACCTATAATGAAATATCTAGTTCAATTGTTAATTAGAACATATAAGAAAGTTGAGTTGCCGAAAACGGTTAATTATGAAAGATTTTCTGCGTTTACAGGTTTCCTTATTTTTTGTATTACACTCCCTGTGCACTTATCTTGCACATTCGCCGACCCAAAAATTGGCAAGATAAGTGCAAATGGCAAGATAAACGCACATGGCGTAGGCGGATTAGCTGAAAATCATGGATTTTTAAAAATTTGGCAAGATAAATGCACGATCTGGAAAATTTCGGAGCTCTAGGATGTTTTGGATTTCAGTTTAATAATATCTTCAGTTTAATAAATCTCACGTACACTTCTTGAAAAAATTGTGGATTAAATGGCGAAAAGAAAAACAAAATTTCTTATCATATGTGACATATGTCCATTGAACTAAAAAAAGAAATATTGAGAATTTACGATGAACTCCCAAGGTTTTAGCAGGGAAAAGCTGCTAGTTTCATAGACGCTAGTTTCATGACGGTTACTTTTTTGTCTTAATTTACGGTTATCCACAAAAAACGCAATTAACAGGGCAATATGATTAAGGTCACCTTAAAATATTGAGTTCTTCAGGTTCGACCTATGTGTTTATGTCAAAAAAAAGTCGCCAAATAAAAAGTTTTATTTCGTCAAAAAATTTGACCAACACAGTGTATGCGCCTAACTTTAACCTTAAAATTTCAAATATACGTATGAGAATAACTATGTGAAAAACTGTAACGCGGGCGGTTTCTTTGTCAGTAAGGCGGTATGGTCAGGCTCTCGAAAATTTAATCTAGGGGAACTTTTTTACCGAATCACTTTTAAAAAAATCATTTGACGAAAGTCTTTGACGACTTGTTTGTGACGAAACTATTTATTTGACGATTATTTTTTGACGAAAGAAATATTGCTCTCAGGTTCGGCTCATTCCCCAAGTTCACGAGTAGCAATTATTGCCTGAAAACTACACCATTTTATATTTGCTCAAGCTATTTATGGGATATTTAATTTTTGGCAAGATAAGTGCACAGTGCGTAGGCGCATGTGATGGAAAATATTTTTGGAAAACATTGCACCATCAGGCTTTTGGCAAGATAAGTGCTGGCAAGATAACTGCACAGGGAGTGTACTCCATTCTCAGATCGTGCTGAATATTTATTTTGACGTTTCAACTAGAACAAATTATTTAATTAATAAAATAACAAATATTGAAAATTGTTTACATTCTTATAACTCAAAATTCATTGCCATGAAGTGTCATTGACCCCCATTTGATCTGCAAGTTCATCGAGAGCTCATTATATTATCATTTCATTAAATATATCTTGTTTAGTAAACCCATACATTGGTATAATTCCAAATAACAAAACAGATAAAAATACGATAGAATATTTAACTCTTATGGGTTGATAAAAATTTTAACGAGACGCCCTATTTCGAAACAATCTGGTGAAATTTGGCCCGAATCAAGAGTCGCTGCAGTGTGTATTGAGTCAAGTTTTAAGGCAAATGATCTGAAAGTTATGTCGCGACATGTCGCAGCCTGCGACTCGCAGGTATTTTTTTAAACGGAGAATAAACTTTGATAAAATTTGATAAAATTTGATAAACTTTGATAAACTTTAATAAACTTTGATAAACTTTGATAAACTTTTATAAACTTTGATAAACTTTGATAAACTTTGATAAACTTTGATAAAATGTGATAAACTTTGATAAACTTTGATAAACTTTGATAAACTTTGATAAACTTTGATAAACTTTGATAAACTTTGATAAAATGTGATAAACTTTATAAAATGTGATTAAACTTGATTGAATTTGATTAAATTTGACTTAATTTGGAAATTTTTGATAAAGTTTGACCAAGGACCAGCCAGTCATGTTGTTAACAAATACGTTCGGGAAAAACGCTATAAAATCCGATCCAACAGCGATTACATTATTTTTTGTGGTGTACCTTGAGAAAACGCTTCTACTTTAATATGGTATGATTTTTATTACCTGCGCCAACCGCCCACGTCGACTTGAATTGGTGAACAAATGAAAATTGTCCGACCCATCAATTGAACAGCGTTGGTGGTATCGACTTGCTTTTATGCAAAATTACCGAATACAAGTTACAGACGCCAGCGCCGTAGGCGCGGAGCGTATGTTCGTATAACTTNAAAAAACAATTTCATTATTTAAAATTTGTGATAGAGTATTGGCAATATGTGATAAACACGTGGCGTTTGGTGGAAAAAAGTGTGTTTACCGTCAACGAGTTAACTCTCACGCTTTTTTTGGTGTTATTTTCGCTCCCTTGTCAATACCCAAAGCCACGACTAATTGTCATAGTCAAAATAGTGATAAGCGGACAGTTCCAATTGCTCGACCTTAACTATTTTAGCCAAAGCAAACAACTTCCCTTGTCAAACTTTAATGAGATGAAAAGTGGCTAAAAACGTGTGATTAATATCTCGGTGGGGTATTTGCCTTTTGAGGTCGATTTGGAATATCGACGGTTACCTAAAACAAAAGTGATTATGACATGTGTGAATATGCCTATTGGGGCACAAATGAAAAACTGGCTGAAAAAATTTCCGGCCGTACCGAGGTTACTACCGTGTGTCGGTGCTTGAACTGGATGAGGCCAAAATACCGTTTAAAAATATAATAAAGTTGCATAAAGCAGATTAGTTTCAGCATCGACGCACGGTAAATCAGTTGAAATGATCTATACACAGGCGCCAAGTAAAAGTATGCCAAGTAAGGGTCCACTAAGGGCCAAGTAAGGGTCAACAACATTTCTAAGCTTGAGTATATTACTAATTAAGGCGTGACAGTGCCTAAGTAAAAGTAAAAGTAGAGGCGCCACGTATGGGCAGGCTTCGAAAATCACCTAACCTAGCCTTACTTGGCGCTCCCTGTCTGATTTTAGTGCTATTATATTGTATCGTGTATAATTTATAAACTATAAACTATGACCTCTCATGACCTCTTATGACATCTCATGACCTCTTATGACCTCTCATGACCTCTTATGACATCTCATGACCTCGTATGACCTCTTATGACCTCGTCAACCTATTATGACCGCGTGAACCCATTATGACTTTTTTATAATAATCGACCTTCATACGAATTGACCTATAAGTTAGGCTATAATAACTGACACTGACCTTTAATGACATCTAATTTTAGTTCACACTTACCTGCTGCGCACCCGTTTTTAATTTTAATTTAAAGAACTACGGTTGAAGTTTATAATTATGGTTTTGAGCTGTTTGTGAATTTGTGCACATTTGTGCGTAGCAGTTAGAGTTATTTTGGAATCTAAAGGCTAAAATACAATTTCGAAATTCGGGGTTCTTCGAAAGTTGAATTATTGAGTCGACCATCTACTAATATGATCTTATGATGTTAATATTTTTTGACTTGTTTTTTAACAACAAAGTTTGTTTATTGTGTTACTCATCACTATAATTACCCCGGGAACGGTTAAAAAACAAAAAAAAAACAATGATTTTGACTAATTTAATAAAATTTGTCGCAACTAATTTGACGTAGTTATGATGAACAAACAATGCATGCGTGATAATCACAACAACTAGACCGTCCTTTAGAAAACACGTAAAATATACAAGATATATTTCCGTCATATGAAAATACGGGTTTGACGAAATTTCAACGTTTTTTAACCCATGGGGTAAACGTTGGGAAAGATTTGTCAAAATTCGGAAAAATAACATGTTTCATACAATATGAGGTATAATAACGAACTTCTCGCTTTTCTAGTTTTTAAGTCTATTTGATACAGGTTTAGTCTCATGAAAATCGGCTGAGCGTTTCTAGAATAGAGCAATTTTCTTCGTTTTTCTTGCAATGGGGTGCTCCTATTGGCCAATATCTTTTTAAAATATGCCCACACGGTATACTAGAAACGCGCAGCCGATTTTCACTAAACTAAACCAGTAGGATGACTATAATTAATTTAATTATTTAACTCTTAGGGGGAAGGAGTTTTTGGGAACCCGTAGGGGGAAAATGCGTGTAAATAAACACGCACTTTAAAAAATCACATTAATTTGCAATAATTCAAAAAAACTGGTAAAGCCAAGTTGTAGAGCTTGTCAAACTACGTCGATCTGATTATTCAGAAATTGATTTGTTTGAAATCTCCAACCTACGCAAAAAATAACACCATCAATCGAATTTTCTCGAAAAGTTGAGGGGGGGTCACCAATACCCGTTTTGCCATACGGGGCCTCCATATGCCTTAAATAGACGAAAAAACCCAGTTGCGTGTCTATTTACACGCACTTCCCCCTGGGAGTTAAGGGTCGGACATTCAAAACGACTCTTATTTGCTCAAAAATTTTTATAAAAAATTATATAACATGCCATTTTGATGCTGGTTTTTTATTTGGTCAATATGGTTAAAACTATTTATACTTTGAGTAACTTTGAAAACTTTAAAAATGGCGGTTGGCATCATGAATAAAAACAAACCCTACACCCTTCTAGGAGTTAAGGCTTCAATTTAAAACTGCCCATTTATGATAAAAAATGACGCTTCAAACTTGACATTATTTATAAAGCATATGTAATTTTGTGTCATAATAAAAAAAATCGATATTTTATTCTCCAGGTTTAACTGCAATTTCAGTCTTCAAACCGGAAGTTGTTAGAACTTAATACTTACGTCTGGGAGTTTATTACAAAGACCAAGTACTTCGGAACGAGCCGGATTATTATTTGAGTGTATAAGAGTTAAAAACGCGTTTTTCAAAAACCTAGGTAAGTTTTATTCTGTTCATATAATGCGAATAAACTGAACATAAACTTCCGTTTTCAACGGAATTAATTTTAGTTTTGGACCTTTTTAAACCAGCTCATTTTATTTTTGAGAGAATTCAAAAATTTTTCCCGCATGGAGTCCGAACCTTGGACCTTAATATTTCTTTTTTTTTTAATTTTCCAGATAATTCCCTTAAAGTTTCTCTTTAATTTGTCTCTCGTAACCTATTTTTATCCAAAAATAAAAAAAAAACATTCGTCTTTCCCCTTGAGACCTTATTTTTTTCTAAAATATTAGGTGTGCACCAATCAGACTAACGTTTTTGCGCGCAAAAAAAAGAAAAACAGAACAAGGCGTGTTTTTTATAGAGCTAGAAAACCAACAATACTCGTTTTGACCTACCGGGTCTCCATTATATACACGCACTTCCCCCTGGGAGTTAAACTCCGCTAAATGTGACTTTCCCTTTTTTATCGACTCGTCACAGCAAAACGTTACCAGTTAATTTCCATCATTTATAACTACCCCTAACACCGATGAAAATTAATATTATGTCACGAGCAAATCTTGTCACAGTCCCTGTTTTTTTTTCGGATTTCGGTCTAATCCGTCGAAATTCGGTGTCAAAATGGCGAAGAAAAAAAAAAATTCGCCCCGAAAAAATCGTGCATGAAAGTGCGATTACAGACGCGTCAGGCTTCCTGCTTGGCATATTCATGAAAAGTGCATGAAATTTTGCGACCGCTTGAATTTCCTCGATATCTAATAAGATTTTTCGCCCTTTTTTTTCACTTGATAAATATTATATATATATTGGCCACTTANTCATAGTCAAAATAGTGATAAGCGGACAGTTCCAATTGCTCGACCTTAACTATTTTAGCCAAAGCAAACAACTTTCCTTGTCAAACTTTAATGAGATGAAAAGTGGCTAAAAACGTGTGATTAATATCTCGGTGGGGTATTTGCCTTTTGAGGTCGATTTGGAATATAATATCCACGGATACCCGAAACACAAGTGATTATGACATGTGTGAAGATGCCAATTGGGCCACAAATGAAAAACAGGCTGAAAACATTTCAGGCCGTACCGAGGTTACTACCGTGTGTCGGTGCTTGAACTGGATGAGGCCAAAATACCGTTTAAAAATATACTAAAGTTGCATAAAGCAGTTTCAGCGTCGACGCACGGTAAATCAGTTAAATGATCTATACAGAGGCGCCAAGTAAGGGTCCACTAAGGGCCAAGTAAGGGTCAACAACATTTCTAAGCTTGAGTATAATACTAATTAAGGCGTGACAGTGCCTAAGTACTGTTTGATGACATCTAATTTTAGTTCACACTTAGCTGCTGCGCACCCGTTTCTAATTTTAAGAATTTAAAGACCGAACTAGGGTTTAAGTTTATAATCATGGTTTTGAACTGTTTGTGAATTTGTGCACATTTGTTCGTAGCAGTTAGAGAAAAGCATGGTTATTTTGGAATCTAAAGGCTAAAATACAATTTCGAAATTCGGGGTTCTTCGAAAGTTGTATTATTGAGTCGACCATCTACTAATATGATCTTATGATGTTAATATTTTTCGAGTTGTTTTTTAACAACAAAGTTTGTTTATTGTGTTACTCATCACGATAATTACCCCGGGAACGGTTAAAAAACAGAAAAAACAATGATTTTGACTAATTTAATAAAATTTGTCGCAACTAATTTGACGTAGTTATGATGAACAAACAATGCATGCGTGATAAACACAACAACTAGACCGTCCTTCAGAAAACACGTTAAATATCACAAGAAATATTTCCGTCATATGAAAATACGGGTTTGACGAAATTTCAACGTTTTTTTAACCCTCGGGGTAACGTTGGGAAAGATTTGTCAAAATTCGGAAAATCACATGTTTCATACAATATGAGGTATAATAACGCATTTCTCGCTTTTCTAGTTTTTAAGTCCATGTGATAGGATGACTATAATTAATTTAAATACACAGGCTGCGCCGTTATGTTTCACAAAAACATGTGAAAAATAGTGAAACATAATGGCCCGATCAGGAAAAAGTGAAACATAACGGCGCACCCTGTTTTTAACTTAAATTTGCGTCAACGTGGGTTCTAAAAAAGGATTTGTCGGCGGTTGATTGGCTTACACAGTTTGCGGATCAAATTTCGGACCAAATCGGGCTATTTTTATGAATATTCTGACGAAGGGTGCAAAATTCATCAACCTACGTTGACGCAAATTGAAGTTAAAAACGCGTTATGTAAGGGTCGGTCGTTTAAGACGACTCTTATTTGCTCAATAATTTTTATTACAAGCCACGCGGTGAGTCATTTGCGTGGCTAAAGGACGCTAGCTAATAGGAGGCGCCTATAAAAAATCAGGAGCCAATAGGCGTGGCTTGTAATTCAGTTACAGACCCCAGCGTCGTAGCTTATTACATGCCATTTTGATGCTGATTTTGCTAAATAAAAGATTTTCGTGTTTTGAAAAAGCGACCCTTATTTGGTCAATATGTTATTAACTTAAAACTATTTATATTTGAGTAACTTTGAAAAATTTGAAAATGGCGGTTGCCATCATGAATAAAAACAAACCCTACACCCTTCTAGGAGTTAAGGCTTCAACTTAAAACTGTCCATTTATGATAAAAATGACGCTGCGAACTTGACATTATTTATAAAGCATATGTAATTTTGTGTCATAATAAAAAAATCGATATTTTATTCTCCAGGTTTAACTGCAATTTCAGTCTTCAAACCGGAAGTTGTTAGAACTTAAAACTTACGTCTGGGAGTTGATTACAAAGACCAAGTACTTCGGAACGAGCCGGATTATTATTTGAGTGCATAAGAGTTAAAAACGCGTTTTTCAAAAACCTAGGTAAGTTTTATTCTGTTCATATAATGCGAATAAACTGAACATAAACTTCCGTTTTCAACGGAATTAATTTCAGTTTTGGACCTTTTTAAACCAGCTCATTTTATTTTTGAGACAATTCAAAAAATTTTCCCGCATGAAGTCCGAACCTTGGACCTTAATATTTCTTTTTTTTTTCAAAAAAATGTTCCAGATAATTGCCTTAACCTTTCTCTCGTAACCTATTTTTATCCAAAAATAAAAATTATTCGCCTTTCCCCTTGAGACCTTATTTTTTTTCTGAAATATTAGGTTTGCACCAATAAGACTAACGTTTTCGCGCGCGCAAAAAAAAGAGGCGTGTTTTTTATAGAGCTAGAAAACCGCACAAATTAAAAAAATAATGAAATCATCATATTCAGTGGTATAAGTACTGCTTGTCTTTGGCCAGAAAATAGGATAGCTACTTAGTCAAAATGTCAATGACTATAAATATACAGCGCTAGAGAGCATTTACATCTGACGAATTAGAACGAAAATATGACCTTATTCACTATTTATTGGTTCCTTTCTATTAAAATTTGAAATGAAATTAAAATCTACTATGAGTTTATATCGGTAAACTCTCAGGGGGAACCTTTTTGGGAACCCGTAGGGGGAAATGTGTGTATGTAAACACGCACTTAAAAAAATCACAATAATTCGCAATAATTCAAAAACTCGTAAAGCCAAGTTATAGAGCTCGTCAAACTACGTCGATCTGACTATTCAGAAATTGATTTGGGCCACCAGGGCCCCCTAGAGGGCTGTTTGAAATCTACAACCTACGCAAAAAATACCGTCAATGTAATATTTTCGAAAAGTTGAGGGGGGCACTAATACTCGTTTTGACCTACCGGGTCTCCATATGCCTTAAACTGACGAAAAAACAAGTCGTGTGTTTATATACACGCACTTCCCCCTGGGAGTTAAACTCCGCTAAATGTGACTTTTCCGAAAAAAAATATCCTTTTTTATCGACTCGTCACAGCAAAACGTTACCAGTTAATTTCCATCATTTATAACTACCCCTAACACCGATGGAAAATTAATATTATGTCACGAGCAAATCTTGTCACAGTCCCTGTTTTTTTTTCGGATTGCGGTCTAATCCGTCGAAATTCGGTGTCAAAATGTCGAAGAAAAAAAAAATTCGCGCCGAAAAATCGTGCATGAAAGTGCGATTACAGACGCGTCAGGCTTCCTGCTTGGCATATTCATGAAAAGTGCATGAAATTTTGCGACCGCTTGAATTTCCTCGATATCTAATAAGATTTTTCGCCCTTTTTTTACTTGATAAATATTATATATATATATATTGGCCACTTAATCATTCGAACTTTTTTTTTGAATAGAACTGATTATATTTGGCGGTGGGGACATGTCTTCTGCCCAGTTTTTAAACTTTTTTTTAATTATGCGTTCCGGCTTACTCAATCGTCACCAAAGTGACCGCACTTTTTCGGCGTCCAAATCACGTTCACTAATAATTTAGAGATTTCATTATGGCACTATTGTGACACCTAGAATGCAAAAATAAGATGCAAATGTGCCACTTTAAATATATTACCTCAATCGTTCCGTAATTATTTGAAGGAAGACATAAATCAGATTTTATCACATTGAAATTTTGATTGTCTGTTTTTGACTTCGGGTTTTTCAAATACACCAGGTGCGCCATTATGTTTCAAAACCAAATAAAAAAAGTGTAACATAACGGCGCATAGGCGATTTCGCTGGAAAACGCCAAAAAATTAAAAATTGTAACATAACGGGACGAACGAGGAAAATATTGCGCAATACTTGTTTTTTTTTTGTACAAATTGTCACATAACGGGACGAACGGGGAAAATATTGTGCAATACGTGTTTGTTTTTGTAACGGAAAATAGTGATTACGTAACTCAAAATTATTGCGAAATACGCGTTTTTTTGTACAAATTGTAACATAACGGCGTAGTGCGTAGGTAAAAACGCCAGAAATTTTTTTGCTAAAAAATTGTAACATAACGGGACGAACGGGAAAATTGCTACATAACGGGCTGAAACATAACGGCGCACCTGGTGTAAAACGTTTTAGTAAAAAAAAACTACCGAAGAAAATGTTTTTTTCCAAGGAAATTTCATGTTTTATTTAATTTTCTAAAAAACGGTTTTCAGCGAATAAGTTTGTAGGTTTTCAGCGAACGGCCGAGAAATATTTAGGTTATACACCCCCCTACGCAGTTATCTGGTTGACATTTTTGTTCAAGAACATTTTGATACGTAATAACGGCCAGATAACTGAAAATTACTCAACATATAAAGATGCGGGTTCCTGGAAAGTTCTTGCTAAAAATTCCGGCCAGTTAACTGCGCACGGGGTGTATCTACATTTTCTAGGTCGGTACGGTAATAGTAAAAACTTTTGATCGGACTTATACCATGTTAGTGTATGACTACATAATATGTACTAAATAGTATTCATTTTAACCGCGGTATAAACAATGGTTAATTAGACTTCAAATTTGGTCGTTAGTTTGGTTCCTGTTTAGATAAAAACTGAAAAACAACCGGAGAAGTAGTCTAAAGATTCACGTTCCTAGACTATGATTACAAATCAACTAACATAAAAAAAAGTTAAAAGAAAAAACAATTGAAACTGACAACGTGTGTTTAAAGTTCATTTTGGAATTCATATCTTCCACGATTTCGGTACTACTAATTTTTGTTGTTTAATTGTAGCTCCTTGCACCTCCTTGTGGTCAACATATTGAGAAAGTTCATTTTCGCAAGAAGCCTGTTTTTGCCCATTTCGACCTTTTAGAGTTAAAATTGTCGTAAACATCACCGGCCACTACCTCACGGGTTAATGTTATCAATAGTTTTTAGACCAAAACGTATCGCGATTTCCAATTATCTTATTAAATGCACTACCCAATTATCTTAACTCCCAGGGGGAAGTGCCGCACTTCAAGTGCGTGTATATAGATACACAACTTTTTTTTCGTCGATTAAAGGCATATGTAGGCCCCGTTGGCAAAACGGGTATTGCTGACCCACCTAAACTTTTCGAGAAAATTCGATTGACGGTATTTTTTGCGTAGGTTGGAGATTTCAAAACAGCTCTCTAGGAGGCCTTGGTGGCCCGAATCCCATTTCCCCCTACGGGTTTCCATTTCCCCCTACGGGTTCCCAAAAACTCCTTCCCCTTGAGAGTTAACAAACTTTAATTATCTCAACACTTTTTCAGCGAAACAGTTGTTAAGATAACTGGTTAGGTGGTGAAGTTTATATTGAGAAAAAAATTATTTCTCTCCGTCATATAGAATAGTTTCGATTAATTCCAACCTCTTTTATCCCGCGTAGTGATTTGCAACTGTTACGTTTACAGCAATAATATTCAACGTATTTGTCGTCAATTTGATATTAAAATGTTATTTTTTACATGGCAATGACGTTATCAACAGTAAAAATAGACATTCTTGTTAGGCACCTCGATTTGAAGAATAAACAACTTGGAGAAATCTGGTGTTTTATACAAGTTTAATGTCAACACTTGCTTAATATGGAATTATCTGGCATTGGATATCTTCTTCAAAATTTTGAAGAAAATACCCAATGCCAAACAATAAGTTGAAGGGGGCGGGAAAGGTCATNGTGCCCCATCGTGCGGAAGTAGATAATGGCCCGGAATTTGTCATATAAGGTTCTCCATTTATCAAGCTTTTAAACTAAACTGAGTATTGCGCTATTTTAATCTTATTTGGGTGTAACTTAAATGGGTGGGGTACTGTATTATGTAAAGACTGCGGTTTGACAAACCCGAAAGCACATGTTATTTTCCTATAATGTTCTATTCGTCTAACTTCATTTTGGAAAATACAATAAGCGAAAAATGTTGTTTTAATATAATGTGAGATTCGTCTAATTTTTTTAGAGGAATTTCACATTTTCCGAAATTTATATTTTGGAGGTTGATAATTTATAAATTTCATATTTTCCATTTCAATTTTTTTGGAGTATGATATTAGTGAATTTATATACGTTATAGGAATTTCACAATTTCGGATAGAACCGTTATCGGGAACTCATATTTTCGGATGGTCAGATTTTCGAATACAACATTAACCAAAACTCGTTTTTTAGAGGAAAATAACATTTTTCCAAAAAAATATTTTTTGTTTGTAAACGGCACCCACCAAAGTGACCGCACTTTTTCGGCGTCCAAATCACGTTCACTAATAATTTAGAGATTTCATTGTGGCACTATTGTGACACCTAGAATGCAAAAATAAGATGCAAATGTGCCACTTTAAATATATTAGTTCAATCGTTCAGTAATTATTTGAAAGAAGACACAAATCAGATTTTATCACATTGAAATTTTGATTTTCAGTTTTTGACTTCGGGTTTTTCAAATAAAACGTTTTAGGAAAAAAAAACTACCGAAGAAAACGTTTTTTTTTCTAGGAAATTTCATGGCCTGTTTTATTTAATTGTCTAAAAATAACGGTTTTCAGCGAATAAGTTTGTCCGGGGGAAACGACCGGGAATGTCTAGGTTATACACACCCCCTGCGCAGTTATCTGGTTGTCATTTTTGTTCAAAAACATTTTGTTACGTAATAACGGCCAGATAATTGAAAATTACTCAACATATAAAGATGCGGCTTCCTGGAAAGTTCTTTCTAAAAATTCCGGCCAGATAACTGCGCACGGGGTGTATCTACATTTTCTAGGTCGGTACGGTAATAGTAAAAACTTTTATCGGACTTATACCATATTAGTGTATGACTACATAATATGTACTAAATAGTATTCATTTTAACCACGGTATAAACAATGGTTAATTAGACTTCAAATTTGGTCGTTAGTTTGGTTCCTGTTTAGATAAAAACTGAAAAACAACCGGAGAAGTAGTCTAAAGATTCACGTTCCTAGACTATGATTAAAAATCAACTAACTCGCTTTAATAAAAAAAAAGTTAAAAGAAAAAACAATTGAAACTGACAACGTGTGTTTAAAGTTCATTTTGGAATTCATATCTTCCACGATTTGGCCCAAAACTTTGGCCCTTGTTATGGGGTGGCCCTTTTTATGAGAGTTGGTGGCCCTTATTATGATCAAGTGTATTTTTTTCAGATAGTCTGGTTAGTAAAGTGTATTTAAAGTATATTAAGAATATCCGGAAATCTTATTGGACAATTTTTCCAGACTATCAGACAAAAACGCAAATCTCTCATAATAAGGGCCACCCTTCACACCACATTTGGCCCTTATTTTGAGTAAAAAAATATTTTTAGTGAAAATGGCCCCTATTATGAGAGATAAATGCCAATTTATGGGGAAAAAATGCCCATTTATGGGCGAAAAATGCCTATTTTGGCCCTTATTTTAAGAAACAACTTTTTCCTTAAAAAAGTGGCCCTTATCATGAGAAAGCGGGTCAAGGTGGCCCTTATCGTGGGGGCCCTTATCATGAGGGGGACTGTATGTCATTTAATAATAGAAAAAATCAAACCCTTTCTCTGAAAATTGTTTCAAATGATGGCTGCTAAGATGACCTAGGGGGTAGTGTACTACTAATTTTTGTTGTTTAATTGTAGCTCCTTGCACCTCCTTGAGGTCTACATATTGAGAAAGTTCATTTTCGCAAAAAGCCTGTTTTTGGCCATTTCGACCTGTGAGAGTTAAAACTGTCGTAAACGTCACCGGCCACCACCTCACGGGTTAATGTTACCAGTGGTTTTTGCACCAAAACGTAACGCGATTTCCAATTACACCACTTAACCATGTGACTTAACACATTTTTTCCGAAAAAAGGTGTTAATTCATATGCAAATTGTTAAGTCAATTGCAAACTGTTAATTCACATGGGTAGTGCGTAGGCGGAAATGCTGGGAAAAAAAGACAATAAAAGTGTTAACTCAACTGTAAACTGTTAAGTCAAATGCAAACTGTTAAGCCAAATGGTGTTAATTCAAACGGTTAGGTGGTGTATCTTAATTAAAATCTTAATTATCTTAACAATTCTTCAGTGAAACAGTTGTTAAGATAACTGCTTAGGTGGTGAATTTTATGTTGAGAAAACAAAAATCATTTTTCTCGGTCATATCGAATAATTTCGATTAATTCCAACCTCTTTTATCCCGCGTAGTGAGTTGCAACTGTTACGTTTACAGCAATAATATTCAACGTATTTATCGTCAATTTGATATTAAAATGTTATTTTTTACATGGCAATGACGTTATCAACAGTAAAAATAGACATTCTTGTTAGGCACCTCGATTTGAAGAATAAACAACTTGGAGAAATCTGGTGTTTTATACAAGTTTAATGTCAACACTTGCACATTGTTATCCTACTATATGTACAAGAGTTAAAAATCTTTCTACGTATTATCATAAATAATCACAAATAATCATAGATGATTAAATACATGCTCATATTATTACGAAGTATCACAAGTTGTTTCTAATCGTCAGAAATTATCACAGAGTATCAATTATTATCCACCACCTGGTGACCAACTTCATTATTTACTGACACTATCCACCTACGCACGACGCAGCTAATGTTCCCAACTTTTTACCACCTACACTATGTGCAGTTATTCACATAAAAACGCCCTACAGAGTTTCTCGCTTTGTTTGAAAAATAATTTGAAAGATAATTGCGCAGGGGTCAAGCTTTTATCTATGCGTTAAAATTTTTATTAACTTATTATTGTTCACATTGGACGAAACTTTATGATCAATCGTCAAACTTATTATCACAAATGATCATAAATATTAGACTATAATAGACTATAATGCATTTTCACGTATTAATATCCCATTTACATTTTTCACAAATTATTACAAATAATCAACAATTATCACAATTAAAAAAATTATCACAAATAATAAATAATTATCACATAATATTACATATCATTAGATATTATAACAAATTATCACATATTATCACATATTATAACTTATTATCACATATTATCACATATTATCACATATTATAACTTATTATCACATATTATCACATATTATAACTTATTATCACACTTTATCACATTTTATCATATTATTATTACGTGTTATTGCACCATCAAGTTAAACAGTTATCCTAAAATAAATTTAAATAATTATTTTTTTTCACATTTTAATATTCCAGAAATAATATTT
>SCLG01000850.1:19189-36586 GCA_004367875.1 Oikopleura albicans
TTGTCTGGTAGTTGAATAGGTTCTGGTTGCGTTGGAACACTTGCGGTTACTTGGTCCAAGACTTGGTTCGGTTGTGGCGCGCCTTCTAGTGTGAACATTGGAATGCGTTTTTATGAATATGACGCGTCCGATACGATTTCTTACGCGATCGCGCTCTCACACACGCCGCTTAAAAAAAACTCTATTACCTGAGACGCACGCTCATTTTTTTTTCTGAAAATCAAATAATTATCAACGAAAAAGTAACTTGTTCTTGACTAAAAAAAAGGGTTTCGAAAAAAAAGAGAGCGCCGAGAAAAACACACAAAACAAACTACAAATAATGAAGTTGTTTGAAATTTTTCTCGCAACAACGGTGACGACAGCTGAAGGTACGTTAGACTCGAACCGCTGGTTAACCAGCTTTAACCGGTGCACCGCGGTGTAACCTTGTGAATGAGGAATAAACAGAGAATCGTGAAATGCGCAAATTGAGATTTGTATCGAATAATCTAACGATAAACTCATAAGGCACACTTTTTGTTAACTATTCAAGAATTTCAAAATTATTTATTTTTCTAAAATTTCTAGAATTTGTTAATTATTTTTTTAACCAGTTATCTTAAGTAAGTTTGCTTATCTTAACACCTTTTGGACCGAAATATATCGTGATTTCAAATTATCTTACCACCCGCTCTACCCAATTATCTTTGCAAAATTTAATTTTAGTAAAATTCATTATCTGCAAGCTTCCTATGTCTATAGTGTTAAAAGAAATTGCGAACAATTTCCTTATTCGACAAATGAAAAAATTATATATATGTCTATGTCTCTAGTTGTCTTGCAGATAATTGTCTTATCTTATTATCGAGGAAAGGACTTAAGATAACTGATCAGGTGATGTATACAGTATACTGTATACTAGTGAATAACTATTAGTTAGATAACTCACCTACAAACTATACAGTAACTTAAAAAAAAGCTGAATATCAAATCCCATTCTATGAATCCCTTAATCAAATACAAAAATCCGATACGAGATATAATATCTCGCGCCTTCGCGTTAGGCGCAACCCCGTTTGTATCGACGCGCCTAACCTAACGCATTTTTAAAATTCAAGTATAAAAAATATAAATTCAGCTAAAAATTAAATTCCACTAAATATTTTTTTGAATAGAATGAGCATTTTGAAATATATTTTTTGAACAATATACACCAGATGATATGGCTACTAGTTATAGGGCTACTTTTTGGGATACCAAAAATCTTGACAATTCCGCCCACGTCTGATTGATTATAGGGCTAAAATTCCGTTATAGGGCTACATTTTTTCACTTTTACGATTAACGATTTTCCTAAATTTGGTTAGAATCAAACCGTTAGATCTTACTAAAAGCTAAAATTTCCATTAAGGTAAAGTCTGTTCCTTTATAAACATTCTTTTTGAGAGAACTTTTTAGCGCCAAAAATGGAACTTGTATTTTCACGATAATTTCGTTTCAAAAACAATTTGCACAAACCTGTTTTCTAAGATTTTTGAATTTCGGTTTTTAAAATTTAAAACAAGGTCGAGAAACTCGGCAATAAATATGTTTTTTGGGAAACAGATTTAGATAGTTTGTACTAAACTGTCCCAAGCTTTGTGTATGAGAAATTGGAATTTCACCTCTCTTAGAATTCTAAAAAATCGATTTCTGTCAAAAAAAAATTACAAAATCGTCAAAATCTGCCCCTAGGGGTCAAAAGTCGGGGGTCCGGTAATAAGATTTTTCAATCAGTGGATCATGCTCTATCATTTGGTATACATTTTTTTCGATTTGAAGACCCTCGAAAAAAGTTTGAGACAGCCTAGTTTATACAATGATATTTTTTCTCAGACTATTGAACGGAATGTTTCTTTTTTTCATGAAATGTTATTACTCATCATTTTATTTTTAATATTTTAAATATTTTAGTAAAAGTTAAAATACAAATTGTAAAAAGATCAATGAAAAACTTGATAAAAAAAAATATCAAATGTTTTTGGTAATAATAAAACTTTTAATATTTTTTTTCTTCTTATAAAGTTTTCCTTGATCTTTTTACAATGTTTATTTTAATTTTTTTAACGCTTATAAATTTTTTTATTAAATTTTTCATGAACTTTTTATAATTATTCCAATAGATTTTTTTAAAACTTTTTATTAAACGTTTTATAATTTTCATCATCATTTTTTGTTTTGTTTTAAACGACGCCATGCTTAGAACGTCGTATCTGGAATTCATTTTTTAAGATTAAACTTTCTCTAAAATGACCGTTGGTTTGTTTAGAGGCTGGAGCACGCGCACCGCCCGACCGGGGTATTAACACTTCTGACCGGTTGTATCAAGTGGTTGGTTCGGCCGGGCAGACTTTGGACGTGGAAGATCGAGACACGCCGCCCCAGTTTTACCTCCCAGGCTCCTTGACCCCAGCAGATGTAACCAAGTGGGGATCCGGTGAGTTTTACACGTTTTAATACACCATTACAACAATAAATTTGATTTAATTTTCTGATTTAGTTTTTTTTTTGTTGATGCTTTCAAAAAATTAATATTTCATGATGTCCACAGGGTGCGCACTTAACCGTTCACCAAAATTTCCAAAAAAAAATGATTGTTAACGGCAAACAGCGTAGGTGATTTTTCTCGTATTAGAAAAAAAAAATTGAGAATGATTGGTTAACGGACCGCTGGTAATTTTCAGGTGTAAAAATAGACGGTTAACTGGGCACTGTGTGTATTATAAGGATTATATTCGGACTTGTTTCATAATTTAATTCTTGATTTACTTGACACAGCGTCCCAGTTTGACGTACAGCCTTGACCCCAACAGATGTAACCAAGTGGGGATCGAGTGAGTTTTGCACGTTTTAATAAAATATTTTTTTCTATTTTCTCGAGAATAAAAAGAAAGGGCAATTGAATACGCCACGATTTTTGTAATCGGAATTTATTACAGCTTTTTGACGTTGCATGCAAAAAATTGTTATGTAAATTCTATATGATCTCTGAAAAAGCCGAAGGAATTCTCAATAAAGTCAAATTTTCGATTTTTGGATCGGGTCAGAGATCGGCCTATTAGATTTTTTTTCTTGCCTTACCCTTCTTTTTTTCCCGTGGGTCAACACGGGTCAAAAGCCGGGTCTGACCCAAGCACAAAAAGAACAGGCCGGGTCAGATCCGTGCCCGGATCAAAGGCTGGTCAAAACTCGGATTGGGTCAAGTCGGGTTTATTTGAGTTTAATAGACGTACACTGCCTGTCTACGGAAGTTAACGCCCCTTAAGTTAACAAAATACCCAAAAAAAAATCATGGAACAGTCTGTTTGCGTCATCTTTTTCACTTTTAGTTGACGCACTGTCTACTAAAGTTAACAAAAAAGCTAACAAGTTAACAAAATTCATCTCAATTAACATCTTTTACAACAACGTTTTGTTAACTTCCGTTGACAGTTGGTGTATTATAAATTATTGAGGTGATTTTTGTTACGATTTTCAAATGCACCCGAGGGCTACAAACTGGCGGGCAAAAGTTTTCGAAAAAATAAAAAAGGTCTGAGGGGAAAAATTTTGCCCGCCAGTTTGATTCCTTCCACCCGAGTTGATCATTTGAAATTTTTGGGTTTCTTTTTGTTTCGAACATTTCTATCATGCTGGGATAGACACGTTTTACTTTTATCGGTCTCTTTAAAAAAGCTAGATATATTTTTTTTTTTGAGTTTTTCATCTTGAACCGTAAATGTGATTTGAACGGTTATTCTATTTTACAGGATGTTCGCGACACTGTTTGAAAGGATTTGGCGGCCAATGCAAATTGTGTGGTTCGACCGCATGCAGGTTAGTTTGCTTTTTCTCACACTGCTTTCTGTTTATGTATTATTTATACGTTTTTTTGTTTCGTTATTTTAGAATATTTGGACAATAATAATAGTGTCAGTAAAAAAGGGTTAACTCGGAACATATTTTAGAAAACAAAAATGATATTTTCTTGACCTCATATGACACGCGTTTCCTTTTAGTTAGAAGTGTCGACTTGGAACACGTTTTTTTTTTAGATTTTTATCATTTTTTCACACAAAGTAACGGAATTGTAAAATATGGGGCATAGTAACGTGTTAACTTTTCCCACAATTTTTGTGATACAAATACACCACCTAACACGTTATGTTAAGAAAATTACATTATGTTAACACTTTTTTGGGCCCAAATTGGGCCCAATTTGGATTTGATTAACTTCGATTTCCAATTATTTAACCAAACGCCCTACCACCTTATATTACCAAATTACATTATGTTAACAGTTTTTGACGTTTGATGGTGTTAACATAATGTGTGAGGTGGTGTATGGTAAAAAAAACTAGCAAAACGGAAATACATAGTTTTACCCCATATTGGACACCGACAAAATTACAATAGACCCCTTGGCAACATTTTTGTTCAAAAAATAATTCCGGCCAGATAAGGGAACGAACGGGAATCCCGGCCACATAACTGCGCACGGGGTGTCTAGTTTCAATTTTTGAAGAAAGTTTTAAAGAAAGTTCCAAGAAGATATAATAAAAAGCTCGCTTTCTCAGAAAAAAAAAATCGGAAGTTAAAGAACAGTTGGCAATGCCTTATTTGTCCCTTACCGGGACACACGCTGTATTAACGCGACAAGTTTTAAGTTAACCAGTGTTCGCCGCTAGGGACAATTTTGAATCTCTCGTATATTTGACCTCAGTATCCGTTAAGGCGACATCATATTGACTAGGTTGGATACAAATTTGTATCCTAGTGGTGAATAGGGGTTAAAAACTTGTTGCGTAATATTGGCCAAAAAATTTTAACTCTCAGGGGGAAGGAGTTTTTGGGAACCCGTAGGGGGAAAATGTGTGTATATAAACACGCACTTTAAAAAACCACAATAATTCGCAACAATTCAAAAAACTGGTAACGCCAAATTGTAGAGCTCGTCAAACTACGTCGATCTGACTATTCAGAAATTGATTGGAGCCACCAGAGCCCCCTAGAGAGCTGTTTGAAATCTCCAACCTACGCAAAAATACAGTCAATGTAATTTTGTCGAAAAGTTGAAGGGGCGGGGGGGGGGGGCAGCAATACTCGTTTTGATCTACGGGGCCTTCATATGCCTTAAATCGACGGAAAATCAAGTCGTGTGTTTATATACGCGCACTTCCCCTGGGAGTTAAGATCAACTTAAAAAGGGCATCATTATTTGTATATGAATTCAGCCCTGAATGTTTTTTGTGGATATTTTCGATAAAATATGGGGAGCTTTTTTTGAAATTTTCGATAATTTTTGTTTTAAAATTTAATAACCCCTCAAGTTAACTTACGGTAAAAACTGATTTGCCGGAGTTCCAAATACTTAAAACGTACTCAAACAAGATGTTAAATTTGTGCGAACATTTTTTTTTGATAATTTTTGGCACGTTTGTTTTTCTTTCATATTCAACACAAACTGCGGGGGATACGATACAATAAGTATGGGATGAGAATGTTATCAAATTTGAGTTTGATAAGATAATCCAAAGACGAGTTTTTCTATCATGTGATCATGTTGTGTTCTATTTTGGTTAATGACTGATTAAAGCGATTATCTCTGTATTTTTCAGGAAGACTTCAGACGCGACTTTTATTACGAGTTTTCGGAATTTTTAGCCTACTTTTAAGTTGACTTACATTTTTCATACTCAGCGTCTTAAAGTTTGCAGAGGTGGGCACATTCCATTTTTGTCTTACCCGACCCGACCGTTTTACTCGCGTTTAAAAACGGGTAAAAAAGTCGGGTAATACCCGAGCCCATAAACCAGGTCGAGTACCCAACTAAACGAGGTCGGGTACCCAACCCGTGCTCTACCCGAGTCGGGTACGGGTAATACCCGAGTTTACCCGAGTGCCGACCTCTGTCTTAAACGAATTCCTTGCCATTTTTTCGCATGAGAAAAAGTGATGTTTGTAAAACTCGCATAAACAGCTCATAACCCGTTATGTTAACAACATAAAACCGTAAAAACTGTTAATATAATGGAATTGTGTTAACTCCCATGGGGAAGTGCGTGTATATAGAAACACAACTTGTTTTCGTCGATTTAAGGCATATGGAGGCCCCGAAAGGCAAAACGGGTATTGCTGACCGCCCCTCAACTTTTCGAGAAAATTCGATTGACGGTATTTTTGTTTGCGTAGGTTGGAGATTTCAAACAGCTCTCTAGGGGGCCCTGGTGGCCAAATCAATTTCTGAACAGTCAGATCGACGTAGTTTAACGAGCACTACAACTTGGCTTTACCAGTTTTTTGAATTATTGTGAATTTTTTAAGTGTGCGTATATAAACACGCATTTTCCCCTACGGGTTCCCAAAAACTCTTTCCCCCTGAGAGTTAACATAAATGGGGTGAGACGTATAGTAAAATAATTTGAAATCGAAGTTACTTCAATACCAAAAAATGTTAACATAACGGAATTTTGTAAACATGGGTTTATGTGGTGTATGTTGCAGATCATGTTTTGGCGCTAGAGAGCTTTTTAACCGTGGGAGGTTTTTGGAGTCAATAATGCAATTGGTGTTTTTATACCGAAATTTCAATATTTTCTTCAAAACTGAAAAATCGAACAAAAAATGCCGCGAAATCATGTGACACGCTGAGTAGACACCCTCTGATTTTCCGACTTTCAAAATGATATTGTTCAATATTTTTTAATACTTTAAAATTGAAATCTTAGGGCACGAATCATTAGAGCGCAACTAAAAAAACCTTAAGAGTGGCCCCGCATGAATTTGAATGTCGCCAGTACAAACATTGCACGCTCCAAGTCCCGCACATTTGTCGAAAAGGCGAAGATTGCGAGGCAATGCGCATCCGGTGGTGGCAAACGTGTTGGACCTCACCCTGTACCTCCCGCTGCTGGTATAAGGGCTCGGTGGGTAACCAACAGGCCTGCAACGAGTGCTGTGATTTAGCGTGCCGAAATGACCCAAAATATGTGGGCAATTCGTGCTTTCGGTGCACGCTATGTAAATCACGCTGGGGCCCGCACTCGTGGGGCAAACTTAACCCAGAGGCCAAATATCACGGCCATGTTTGCTGGGGCAAAGACAGTAAGTTAAAATATTTCAATTGGACACCGGGTGAATCGGAACAACATAGAATTGGAATAATGGCAAATGTAAATACTCGAAACTCAACCATGCTTAACGCGACAAAACCTTAATACCAAAAAGTAGCCTTAACTGACTAAGCATTAACGTGCCACTTTTTCAACTTCTGTGTCGTGTTACTTAGCAGCATGCGATTAATTCAAAACAATAAAATACATTTTTTCACATTCAAAATTTAAAGCTGTATAATAGCTGTATTCACATACATCTAAAATTTTTATTATCGAAAAATCTTTCAAAATATTTGTTTTGGCCATTTGTTGGTCATCAAAAATTTACCGTCTGGGAGTTAACACCACGAAAACTGAAAAAAAGTGATTTTTAGACGTTTGAAAAAATGCTTATAAAAATTTATTGAACAATTTATTTGCAGCATGATAATTTTCTTTTCATTACACCACCTGTGTACGGAAGTTAACAAAACGACGCGGTAACAAATGTGTTAACTTCCATGAATTTTGTTAACTTCTAGAAATTTTGTAAACTTTATTAGAAAGTGTCAAGTAAAAGTTGAAAATTTAACGCCAGCTGACTAATAACTTCCATGAATTTGTTTAACTTCCGGGCGTTTTGTTAACTTTAGCGGTGTTAACTTTCGTAGATAGGCGTTGTATTTTTTAATCATTCACACCAGGTGCGCCGTTATGTTACAAAATCAAATCAAAAGAAAAAGTGTAACATAACGGAAAATTGTAATATAACAGCGCAGTGCGTAGGCGATTTCGCTGGAAAACGCCAAAAAATTAAAAAATGTAACATAACGGGACAAACGGGGAAAATATTGCGCAATACGTGTTTTTTTTGTAAAAATTGTAACATAACGGAAAATAGTGATTACGTAACTCAAAAGTATTGCGAAATACGCGTTTTTTATACAAATTGTAACATAACCGAAAATTGTAATATATACGCAGTGCGTAGACAAAAACGCCAGAAAATGTTCTGCTAAAAAATTGTAACATAACGGGGTGAAACATAACGGCGCACCTGGTGTAATACGATAAAAAGTTTTTTTTTATAAAATCTAGATAGTACAACTCGATATTTTAGAAACCAAGGGGGTTATTATGGAATCGTTGAAATATAAACTGCCAGGTGGCGCACAAGACGTCATTTCCGCAATTGTGGCCGGAAGTAATGCCGGAAAACCCTCCACCGAAGTTCGACCGGACAATTCAGATGGCGGAATTCTCCAAACCGAAATCGGTGCTTTTGATACAACAAACACGAAACACCAAAAACTTGAGGCGAGTTAAAATAAATTTAACTACAGTCCTTGATTCCATAAGGGGCGCTTCCATAACGGTCGTTTATCCCATAACGGCCGCTTTTTTCGAGAACCGAAAACGGCCGTTATGGAATTAAGGACTGTAGTGTTTTTTTTTTAAACGGGAAATTATTATAAAATTAAATTGTAAATACACCACTCACCTACTTAAGGTAACAATCAGTTTTTTCGCCTACGTAGTACCTGTTTAAAGTAACAGTTGGCCTACTTGATTGAAGTTAGGCCAAAAATAAAACAAACAACTGATGCTATAAGGGAAACTCTTACTTTAAGCAGGTAGTGCGTAGGCGACAAAACTAACTGTTACTTTAAGTAGGTAGGTGGAGTAAATCTAGAATGTTGAGTTGCTATCAAAATAATGGTGTTTGTTCTCATTGTGTTCTTGAAATACAAAGAATTGCCAAAAAAGGGTCGATTTTGTGTTAAAAAAAAACTGACCCTTATTAACATTCAATAAAATGTGACTTCACTATACCTATAGGTTGATCAAAACTAGTAAAATAGACTACAGGGGGAGGGCGTGATAAGGAACAGCGTGATAAAGGACGCATGTGCTGTTTAAGGGACGGTTTTGCTTTTTAAGGGACGCTTTTTTGTCAAAATAAAAAAAAATTGGTACAAATAAGGGACGAAAAGTGCTATACACCAGTTGTACAGTTATCTTTCGCAAACCATCGAAAAAATGATGAAAGATAACTGAAAATAGGCAGCAAAATGAAAGATAACCGTACGAAAGATAACTGTACAACTGGTGTATACGGGACGTTTTTTCTGTGAACTTGCAAAAAGTGCCAAATATGGGACGCTTTTTGAAATTCGCAAACCGTCCCTTATTAACCCCTCCCTCTGTATAGGGAAACCATGTCGAAATGAGCGACCCTTATTTGGAGCTATTTAATTTTTCTGTAACAAAAATTGACCTTTATTTGGCGCCATCGACACTTATTGAGCAAGACTGACCCCTAATTGGCGTCTCCGTTGCAACTGAAAAATTGTTTTAAATTTATTTTTTAGATTGACAATTCTAAGAACTGTCAAAACGTTTGCATGAAGGCGCGCAATGCTGTCGGGCGTAAAGATGACGCGGTAACTCAGGCGCGCGCTTGGAACGAGTGTAAAGAGTGCTTTTGTTGGGTTAACCCCGACATGGAAATGTGTGAAGCTGTCGACTGTCATATTACCTGTCAATCGGCTTATAAGTCTGGCGAATCCTGTTTAGCCTGCACCCGCTGTAAATCATGTCCGGGCGTTGCTTATCAAAAGGACACAATGACCAATGCCGTCGAGTCCCTCTTTTCCCGAGATCAAACCAATAAAGCGCCCGTTAACGAGTTAGGGGATGTGCTTATAATGGGCGAGCGGGCCATGCGCCAAAAACGTACCGTAAATAGTCAGTTTGGGTACACTCATAAGGTCACAGGAGAAACGACGAGCCGCATCAAAAAACTAAAAATTTTCAACGTTTTTGAGCCCAAATGTAAGGTGTGCGTGCGTATGGGGGAACAGCAGTCGTGTAGGGAGTCGTGTGCCGCCTACAAACGTAACCCCCAAAATCATATTGCTTCCCACAATTGTAAAATGGGAAAATGTGCGGCGAAATTGGCGTCGGCGTGCAAAAAATGCATCAGGGTCTGTAATAATATCAAATCGGTGGCGCTGGATGCGGCGGATCAGGCGAAACCCGATCTTGGAAAAACGACATTTGCATCATGTTATCACACATTCGGATGTGCAAACGACTGCAATGCCTCCCTTAAAAAGGTCAAGGGCACCCTTACGGCGAAAAACAAAGGTCAAGGTCAAGAAGAAGAAGTGGCAGTGGGCGATTTAACCCTTGAGGAGCAAATCCAATGGGCCTATGAATTTCCCTTTGAGACGATGAAAGAAGCACGTCACAAGGGTTACTTTCATAAGGGTGTCCTTGACCTTGACCGTGACGAAATTCAAAAGTCGACGTACGATCGACCAATGTCGGAAAAAGAGTTTAAAAATCGAGGATGGTGGTGGGAGCAATAAAAATCGACAACGTGAATGTCACCGAGAGATATAGGATCATCATCCGTTTATTTTGAGAGAGCCCACTGTACATTTTATTTGTAAGTCTGTAATTAAACATTTTATTAAAATTGTTTTGTTTTACTCTTTAGCGCTATATTGTTGGTTATTTACCGGGAATTATCAACCTCTGCAATTGGGCAACGCCTCACTTTTTTATTTTGTTAATCGAGGACCGAATTCATGATTAGATGACTTTATGCACCATCTTATGGGTTATTTTACTTCAAAAAAAGCTGCAAGATAACCGAACTTTGGTGAGATAAGTGGTTAGCGCGCATACAGGGGGGTCTCACATAAAGGGACGGTTTACGATTTTTGACCAAAGTCCACTTTTGTCCCTTAATTTCAATTTTGTTCCTTAATTTGAGCTTTTTTTGAACTTTTTTCGAAAAAACCGTCCCTTAATTTGATTCTTTTTTGGTGAAAGTGTCCCTTAAATTGAATTATGTCCTTTAATTTGGTGTCCCTTAATATGAGACCTCCTGTAGTACAAATTGTACTATACCGATTCGTTTTGTTAAACATTGGTATAATAATCTAATTTTGGTAAAATAACTGTTGGTTAGATAACCCGTCAGGTGGTGTAGAAGTTATAAATAAAAAAGTGAAAAGTATTTTTGATGAAACAGTTTCTGTGAAACAAAAGTTGCACAGAAACTGCCTTTTAATAGTTTTATCTCAAGAAAACGAAAATACAGAGGGCCCACGGTGGCCCATAAGAGATGACATATGATTTTCAAATTAAGTTTCCAATAACTTTTCAAATTTAAGTTACTATTTCTTGAAATGTCAAATGAAAAGTTGACAATTTCTTGCATTTACCAAGAGTCTGGAAATTGAATTGTTCTAGAAGATCGTTTGTGAAAAATCTATTTTGTTTGACTTATTTTTGGTTAATTTCTAACCGGTTATTCGCTGACCCTTTTAAGGTCCACCATTGGTCGCGCCATGGTCGGTTATCGTTAATATGTAAAAACCAGTAAAGTGCTTTGAAATTTCGCAAGAAATCGCAGATGATTATAGTTTGATTTGGCTACAAAAACGAATTATTTGACCCAAAATATGTATTGAAACCTATTTACAGCTAAATCTGAGCACTTTTGAAATTTTAGGTACTTATATGGGTACCTCGGAGAAAATACCGTCATAAAAAAGCTCTCAAAAATGAGTTGACATCTGTTTCAGGGATTTTCGATATTTGCTACTTTCTGCCTTCAAATAATGAGAAAGAAAATTTTCCAAAATTTTACTACCTACGACAAAAACCTGATTGTGTGATTTTTCAAAAAAAATTTACCTTCAATTCATTTCTGAAATTTTTTTTTCGGGAAATTTAATGAGAGACCTTTATCAGCGATTTTGGATATTTCATCGTTTTCGTATGAATTTTGGCATTTTAGAACGATTCGTACAAATTTGCACAAAATTCCCCCTAGGAGTTAACTACAAAACAGCCTTAAAATAAAGTACAGAGGGTCTCACATTAAGGGACGGTTTGGTATTTTTGACCAAAGTTTTGTCCCTTAATTTGAATGTTTTTACCCCTTTTTCGAAAAAAGCGTTCCTTAATTTGAATCTTTTTGCTAAAAGTTTCCCGTAATTTGAATTATTTCCCTTAATTTGGTTTCCCTTAATCTGAGACCCCCCTGTAATACAAAAACGGATAAACCTGAACGAACAAAAATTCTTTTTTTTCAGTTTTCTCCGTATTTTTCTTCGTATTTTTCCATTCTCCCAGGTGTATTCGGAAAATGTAACACCGCCAAACGTTAACGCAATGGACCATAACGGACCATAACGGACCATAACGCAACGCTTTTTCGAAAACGAAGAAAACTATGATACTCATTTGAACGTCTTTATTCTTTTTTTTTCAAAACGTTTGTTTACCTAGTAATGTTTTGGCCGTAAACGAAATGAAAATCGGATTCAAGCCCACGTTGCCAAAATACCAACGTGTTGTGTTAGATTTTACATCGTGTTAATTTTTGTCGCTTTTTTGGAAAAAAAAAAGTTGAAGAAATCGCCTTAGACTAGTTTAATGCAATAATTTCACAACCCAGGTCATTTTTTTAAGTTTTTTTTTGTTTCTGTGAAACCTGTCTAAGTAGGTTCACTTTTGAATATGTATAGACACTTGGAGCTTAAATATAAGAAAAAATGCTACCCTCGCAATGCTTTTCACCCACTACGTAAGTAAGTTAACACTTAATTAGTTAACACTAAGTAAGTTAACACTAAGTAAGTTAACACTAAGTGAGTTAATGCTAAGAAAGTTAACACTAAGTAAGTTAACACTAAGTAAGTTAACACTAAGTAAGTTAACACTAAGTAAGTTAACACTAAGTGAGTTAATGCTAAGTAAGTTAACACTAAGTAAGTTAACACTAAGTAAGTTAACACTAAGTGAGTTAACACTAGGTAAGTTAACACTAGGTAAGTTAACACTAAGTTAGTTAACACTAAGTGAGTTAACACTAAGTAAGTTAACACTAAAAGTTAAGACTAGGTAAGTTAAGACTAAGTAAGTTAATACTAAGTTACTTAACACTAAGTTAGTTAACACTAAGTAAGTTAACACTAAGTAAGTTAACACTAAGTTAGTTAACACTAAAGGTCTAAATTCAAATACGTTAACGATTTTTAACATTTAACAGCACTTCTACTGACGCCCCCGTAACTGACGCGACTCCCTTGAGTGACGCGTTTTTTTTTTGATTAGAAAAAGTTGGCCAGACGGCTTGAGTGCGGCACTCAAGAGGGTCGGGACTGTAAATGTAGTAAAAAAAATTGATTTTTTAAGTCAGGGCCATTGTTAAACTTATAGTTCCCATTATGGCTATTTTTCTGGATAATAGGACCCTAATAAGACCTGAAAATAGGACCTTAAAGTGGCATTTTTCAAAATGTGCTTACTTGAATAAAGCGGCCCGATTGGGAGCGCCCTAATGAGAGTCGGGACTGTATTATATTTTCAATAAAACTTATGGAAGCACTAAAACAGACTCGATTACAATTTTTCGTTACTTTTTGCTTGGGTTTTTATAAACCGATTACGTGTTATAATATCTCAATTTTGTGTACTTCCTGGGCGTTTCCAGGATTTAGAACAATCCAGCGGTGAATAGATACCGGTTTTCGGAACTATAAACCGTCATTATAATGGATTTATAATCTATTTTAACATGGAAATTTAACGTTCATGTCCAGATTATAACTTTTTCTCGTTTTCGTAAGCCTTAGTTTTATACAAACACAATGTTATAATAATTTATTACTCAAAAATTTAACTCCTAGACATTCATACTGTATGTGTCAGACCGATAAGAACATTTGCACTCACCATTATGAACCGTTTAATGAAAAATGCTGTTAACTCACTTGAATATTATTTACTTAGTTGAGTAGTGCGTAAACGGAAGTGCTGGAAAACGTAAAAACTATTAACTTACTAGAATTTATACGATTTTGGGAAAATTTTAACTTAACTTGAATTTATTTACTTAGTGATAACTTATTTAGGTAAGTGGAATGTTTGTTTTTTTTCTAATTTTTTATGCTGCTTGTGAAATGCCAAGCCCAAACTGCCTTTCCGTCAGGGATGTAAATCGAGAACGTTCTATTTCGTGCAAACCGGTGATGCACGTTCACACGCGTTCTATTGCGTGAACGGTTTTCAATCTCAAAATTGCGGTTATCACGGTGATATACGGTAACTTTTTTCGTGCCCAAAGTCTTAAAAATGCCGTTCACGGACTTAAACGCCCATTTCACATCCCTGCTTTCCGTCATTTATTTTTATAGGCACCGTAAAGCTGTTTCTGAAAAAAAAATCCAAACTCGTCGACAGTTCAATTTGTTCACAACATTAACACCAGAGGTCGGCACATTTGATTTTTTTTCCCTACCCGACCCGACCAAAAACTCGGGTCTCGAAATGTGGGTCCCAAAACTCTAGACGCGAGCAAAAAAATCTATCCAACCCGCACCTGACCCGACTCGGATCTAGAAATTGGGTCTAGACCCGAGTGAAAATGGCTACCCGACCCGTGTCCTACCCGAGTCGGGTACGGGTTTACTCGGTTAGAATGAAAATTTCCTGATTTTTATTCACATTGAATTTTGTTAACTTACTTAAGTAGGGGGTAGACGGAAAACGTTGAACGTAATACATGGGCATGCTCTTACCCGACCCGATGTTCTACCCGAGTAAACCCGTACCCGACACGGGTAGGACAAGGATCGGGCAGCCATTGTTGCTCGGGTCTAGACCCGAGTTTTTGGCCGGGTCTGTGACCCGAACCGTAGTCCGAGCTCGAATTCATCCGGAATTCATCCGACTCGAAAACCCGAGTTTTACCGCGATTTCTGGGCCGGGTCGGATAGTCAAAAAGATCGAATGTGCCGACCTCTGCTGTTAACTAACTTTAATTGCGTTAAGTTACTCACTGTTACTTCCTTCTGGAGTTGTGAAAACTGCATTTGCACCTTAAATTTTGAAACAACAAAATAGGGAAAGTGACCTAATTCAATTCGAAAGTATTAAATTTTTTTTGTTATTTATTTGATATGAAAATTATTAAGTATCAAAGAATACTTTTCAAATGTTGAAATAACACACAAATACCCGTAAAATTATGTTTTAGGCATAACGTGTATTTCATACTTAATTTTAAGAAAAAAAATAAATATAAAGCTTATCTCCAAGGCGGTTTTTATTCTTGTACGGTGGGTTACGTCCGATATATATTTTTAACTCTCAGAGGATAGCCAGGCCCCACATGGGGCTCATTTTCTTGGTCATATAAGGTTATAGATAAGCTTAGATTAAATCGATTGAAGTTATTGAGACTTGATGGATCTGATTGAGTGAATACTTTATTGTAATGTCGCAGTGTTATATAGAGGGGCAATTGTGGACGTGAGAGTAAACGTGATTATGTTAAGAGTAGTATGGGCGCGTCGTCGCGGAGCCCTGTGGTCTCTCAGCTGTATGATTACAAAAGGTGGTTGAGTGTTATAATGATTCTATAATCCACGTCAAGATGTCATGAGAAACCACCAAAGGAACTACGTTACTGTCAACTAATTAAATATGTTACAATTATTCTAGCATGAATAATTGTACCCCAACTACAATCTTCCCCCTTTACGTCTACGAAATTGAAATGAAAATTTTAAGGTTTAGAAGTTTTATATCTAAGCATTTTCATATTTGATCACTGTCGTCGATAATAGTTAAGGATTTAACAGAGTTTGATAGGTTAAATATTTCGGCAATTATTTGACATGTCGCTTGTTGACTGTTGACTGTCGACCATTATCTGTTGACTGTCGTCGGTTGATTGTCGAATGTTGATTGTCGACTGTTGACTGTCGACTGTGGGCTTAACGTCGATTGTTGACCAAACATCGATTCTCAACTGTGGACTGAACGTCGATTGTCGACCGTTGACTGTCGTCGGTTGACTATTCGTCGATTTTCGTCTTTTGATTGTCGACTGTTGACTTAACATCGATTGTCGTCTTCCGACTTTAGACTGTGGACTTAACGTCGATTGTCGTCTGTTGACTGTCGATTGTGGACTTAACGTCGATTGTCGACTGTTGATTGTCGACTGCGGACTTAACGTCGATTGTCGTCTGTTGACTGTCGACTGTGAACTTAGCGTCGATTGTCGTCTGTTGATTGTCGACTGTGAACTTAACGTCGATTGTCTTTCGTTGACTGTCGACTGTGGACTTAGCGTCGTCTAGGGTCTGAACTTGGATATGCCATAAGACATGATCGTGTAATATGCTCTTTTACTGAATCAAAAGATTCCTGTAATTCGCTGGTCCATTCAAGTTTACGTTTACCTGAACCAGCAACTTCATGAAGTTTTGAACATTTAAATTGTAAAAGTGGACAACTTTTAGACAAAAAGGCTACAGCGCCCAAAAATCGTTTAAGCTGTTTTTGATTCTTAGGCGGATTGATTTTTTGAATACTTTCAATTCGTTTTGGTAATATTCGCCAACCTTTATCGCTTATTTCATACCCCAAATAAATCATTTTAGTAAGTCCAAATGAACATTTTTCCCAATTCAGAAGAATTCCCGATTTCTCGAAATATTTGAGTAACATTGAAATATGTTCTAAATGTTCGTCCTCGGTTTTACTATGTATAAGAACATCGTCTAAGTAAACTGAACAAAATTTACCCAAAAACGGTTTACAAATTGTTCGCATTATTCTTTGGAATACTGAAGGAGAGATTGACAATCCCATTGGTAATCGCTTAGGTCTAAGTTGTCGATCACCTACAGAAAATGAAAGCAGATCTCTACTTTTTTCTGTAATTTCTATGTTCCAAAACCTGCTGCGTAGATCTAAACTTGAGAAAAATTTTGATCCCGCTAGTTCATCAATTATAGAACGTATGTTAGGTATTGGAAATGAGTTACTTTCCAAAAACGCATTTGCTGTACTATAGTCAACACATAATCGAAATTTGATTTCACCGTTTTCTGATTTCTTTTTAATAATATGCACTGGTGCATTTGTACTACTGCCTAGTGGACTTTCTTCAAAAATACCAACTTTTATCAATTCTTCTAACTTATTTTTAACGAAATCACGAGCCACTAAAGGTATTGGGCGAGGTTTAGTATAAGGTGGAGACTTATACGGATTTTTAAGCCGTACGTGTACTTTTTCGTATTTGTAAGTACCAATATCAGTCTCTCCACTACTAAAAATATGACGAAATTTCTGTAAAAGGTCATTCAATTTGCATTTGCCTTCAGGCGAAAATTCAGATTTTTTAATAATTTTTTCTGAGAACGTTTCAGGAACTAATTTCCTGCGTTCGGGTTTAATAGCTGAGCATATACCATTAAGATTC
>SCLG01000851.1:10341-29358 GCA_004367875.1 Oikopleura albicans
CTTTAAAACCTTTGTTCGCAAAGCAGAAGAAAAACAATGTGATCGTACTTTGGGACAGATTGTATAGCGTTTTCCTCAAACGTACAATTTGTAAAGAACATGACTGACCGGTCATTTGATCCAATACGTTATTAAAAAGACTGTTTTATGGCTTTTCATTTATCAGTAAAACCACAAAATTGTCAATTTCGTGTACACAATGTTCATATCTGTGAGCGGTGTACGGTCTAAGTTTAACATCAAAAATAAGCACCCAATATTTGGTGGTGTAATCTTCCAAATATTGAAGAAAAGTATATTGACCACTCTTGCGAAAAATAAAGCTACAATAGCAATTTTTCTTCCAATGTTGCCGACTTCATCATTTGCCATGAAATGCATATTCAAGGACAAACTAGAATTATATACGCTTATAATTACTTATCTTGCGTTTAATTAAAAATTAATAAATAATTAGGGTATAAAAATTTGATATAAAGAAATAAAAACGTAAAGCTATCGGCTATATAAAGAAATAAAAACGTAACGCTATAGCCTATAGCGTTACGTTTTTATTTCTTTATATGTCTATAGCCTATAGGACAACAGCATTTTATAAATTGAAATTCATACCATGTCACAATTAATGAGCACGTAACAACGGCAGTGCTCATCGTAAAAAGCCAAACCAACTTTGGTGTGTCGGTGATCGCTTGCCAAACAGGAACTATACCGGACAACATTTCCAGAAACACAACAAATGTCAACATAAGTGTTATCTGCGCACCAATTTTCTCACCACTATCTCCTATTTATAGAATGTCAAGCAGGACTTAGATGTTTTCCAGAAAGATTTATATGTATGTTATATTATTCTAATTTGTTCTTATTCATTACTGTATCAACGGTATGTGAGCAATTACAGGTCCATAACAATAATCTTTATGAAAATTCTCACGATATGGCAGGCAATTTATGTAATTTGTGTGTTATAAAGTTGTATCATGTTTTTGTGAAACGTCAAAAATACAAAAAAAATTAAGTGAACACGTTAGCGGTGGCGCTGGAGAGCAGTCATTTAGATTTTTTGTTCGCTGCTCTCTAGCGCTACTTGAATAAAGTGGGATATTTGTCACTGCTCGAGCAATGCATCCCTCGAGCGCTCGGCGAGTGTAGTGTGTTTTAATATTGTGGGCGTTAAGTTAACGTGGTAATGAGTGTATATCCTTTATTTTTCTTAAAATTACCTGGAATTGCGAGTCCGATGTTGGATATAATTATAACAAAAACCACCGGCATTATAAGTACCAAACTGTAGTATGGAGTGAACCGTCTGAGTTCGATCATCAACCTCAAACTTGGAAAGCTGGTGTTTGTCATGTAGCTATACTTAGGTTCTAATTTGTATTCGTAGTTAGTAACTATCCATTCTTTATTGTCATTATAAAATTCATCTATAAATATTCCGAGTGCCGTGGGCCCAGATGTGTTACGAAATGCATTCCGGTCGGACTCCAAAAACATGTCATTCATACGGTTCCATCTACTCAGATTAATGGCCCTAAATACATTTATTTCAGAAATAGATCTAGAACACCACCGCTTTGTAACGTTCGATTTTACCAAGATTTTTACAAAAAATGGTAACAGAAGAGATTTTACCAAGATTTTGACAAAAAATGGCAACATAAGCTGCTTTACGAAATACTTTGCATGATCGAGACTTGTTATTCATAAATAGAAGATGTTTGAAAACTTTCTTTTCCAGATATTTCGTCAAATTCCTATATTTTCAAAGTCGTAAAAAATGACCATTGAAACTGTCAGAATTTGACGAAATATTCTAAAAATAAAGATTTAAAACATCTTCTACCTATGAATGTATAATATATTATATGTAAGTATGTAAGACCTATAGCCACAATGGGATCCAGAATTAATGTAGTACTTGTGCCGTATCTCTCGAAAAAACAACAAAATCTCAATCTCGCGTCTAAAGTGTACTACTTTTGTTATGAAAAGTAAAGAATATATTTAAAAATAGGTATATAAAAGTGTCTATCTCGTTTTATAACACTATACAAATTTATCCAATAATAAGTGGATTCTAGATATTACAGTCCCTACCTAAAAATCGTGGTTCAAAAAATCGTAACGATTTTGAGTCATGACGTTATTTCGTAACAATTTTTTAGTCATTGGCTATTTCAACCTTCAAATTATTGTTTTTTAGTGTTTTTTCTTAATTTAATCAAAAAATGTATTGTAATAATCAATTACTGTCGTGTATATTACTTTACAATGTCTAAAAACTATATTTTGGGTCAACATGCCCGATGTTTGCTGTTTATTAAATTATGTGACAATTGTTTTTCTTGGGGTTTGTTCCGATTGACTTCAATTTGATAGAATGTTAATGAATTTTTATAGGATGTTATTTTTATTGGACGATAATCGGTAATTTACAGACTTACAGTACCGACTTACAGTACTGTATTTCCAAACAAACATTTTGATCGTTTCTTATTTTTTTATAAAAAAACATCAAATTTCTGTCGTTTTTCAAAGCAAAAGCAACAATTTACAATAATTGTATAATTTATAGATACTAGAGTGTATATAACATGTATATAACAAAGAAACATTGAAATTTTTATAAAAGTTTGTTCATTTTCAAACTTTGGACAATGTACATATTATGTACTACATAATAATGTAACAAAAAATCGTAACGATTTTGAGTACCAAGACTACGAAAAAAAATCGTAACGATTTTGACGTATGACGTCATTTCGTAACGATTTTGAGCGTAACGATTTTGAGGTAGGGACTGTATATATTTTTTGTGTATTTCGATTCAAAAATTAATTTTTTTTTTCAATTGGCATTTTTTATCAACTAAAAAAAGGATTCACTTTTTGGAAATTTTAATAACTTTTAAAATTTTTTGCTGGTAAAGGGTAAAAAATGCACTTTGTATGTTTTGCAAGTGTCTCCGGAACTGGACGCGGCAGACGCGTACTAGACTTGTGAGAGAAAATTTTAAAGCCCATTATGGCTATAGCATATAGGTCTTACATACTGTATATTTGTATTTTTGACCGAATGAATGTCTCGAATGATGAACGGTAACATGTTCCATTATTTTACAAACATATAACTGATTACATATATGATATATGTAACTGATTACGTACATGTAACTGAACTTATGGGCTTTCTAGTTTTTTTTATCAGATGTGACAGGAAAAAGTCAAGCTTACAATATTATTGTGAAGAAACCTTTCTCGTTATGTTCTGGATTATTACAGTTTGAAAACAAAAATTAGGTTCATTATAGGGTGCACTTGGTAGTAAGCTCATATTTACATGGAATTCACTGAATTTTCACGCGATGCAAACTGCAAATAGCATTTTTGATTATCATAAGGGTAATCCATAATTTGCGTGTCACAATCGGCTTTAACGCGTGTTTGCCGCAGCCAATTCATTTCACCATTGTATCTAACTTTAATTCGATACTCATTTTGATCTCCTGTGCCTAAATCAGCATTTTGATTTATGACTTCAAAATCAGGGTGCCAAATTTTATTTCGACGCACAGTAATTTCGCCAACACCTTTGTAATCAGCTGGAATCCAGACCAATCGTTTATCGTACCAGCTCTAGTAAAAAATAAAGAAAGTTCGGATACCAAATACACCATATAACCATGTGAGATAACACCATTTGGGATAACAGTTTGCATTTGAGATAACAGTTTGCAATTGAAATAACACTTTTTTCGTCATTGTTTGCTCTTATTTTTTCCAGCATTTCCGCCTACGNGTTGTTATAACATGTTAACTATTTGGGTGATTACGTCATTTGTTACCTATTTGGGGTGGGGACTGTATATATTTATTACGTACTTCTCTTATCTCATTTTCGTGTTTTTCTTTTATTCTAAAATCGTTTAATAAGAAAATAAAAAAAACGAATTTGATACTTGAAAAACATTAATTATCCAAAAATTTGTCGAGTTCCCCGCGCGAGTAGACCAAACGGGGAAGTCGACACAAAACGAAAAAAAAAATCATTATGTTTCAGTATAGGGCGCTCTGCCAGTGTGTCGAGATCCCGTGTCACCATTGTAAAAGCATGCACAATTTCTAATTTTTTAGGAAATTCGTAATGTGTCAAACTTCGGATTCCGAAGTTTGGAAAGACCACTTTAGTCGAATGAAAACTTTTTTATTAACTGTTGTTAACTTATGCAAGGTGTCTAGTGCATATTTACCGGTTCAGGAAAGCATATTATAAAAAAACACTTTTGGATATCAGTATTGGAAAGCACCGAAACATAAAAACCTTAGTCTTCATGATTTGCTAACTAATTATGTATTTTTGGGGTAGAAATTAAAAATCAATTATTAATCAATATAAATTTATGTCAACACCGTATGCCTTCATCCTTTAGAATATCGTCGAAAAATATTATATCGAATAACTCTTCGTTACTATAAAAGGCTGTGATTGGTAAATACATACATCACCTAACACGTTATGTTAACACACGTTATGTTAACAAAATTACATTATGTTAACACTTTTTGGGATTTGATTAACGTCGATTTCCAATTGTTTAACCAAACGCCCTACCACATTATGTTAACAAAATTACATTATGTTAACAGTTTTTGACGTTTAATGGTGTTAACATAACGTGTTAGGTGGTGTATACAGAGGGTAGGCCAATTCCGGAACACCCCATTACGGAACAGTTACCAGAAAAAAGTGCAATTCCGGAATGCTTTTTATTTCAAAAAAGATTTGAAGTCCCATTCCGGAACGAAAAAGTCTAATTCAGGAACGGTTTTTGGGCTAAAAGTCCAATTCTGGAACAAAAGGGGACTTTGGCTCAAAATCGCATAGCGTTCCGGAATTGGCCTACCCTCTGTATACTATATAATATATACTATATAATTTATCAAATCGTACAAGATGCCGGTATTTACTATTATTTTTTTGCTTAAAAATTTTGAATACAAAAGTATGTGTCCTCATTTTTGGTTGACTGAATAAGCCAGAAGTTCGTTCCTTATAGGTTGTAAGTATACCAAACCTAAATTATGCCGTCAAAGGTTAAGATGAAATTGGTTTTCTGTGAAACCATTGGTATTCCCTAAAATGAATTACACAGGGTGCGCCGCTATGTTTCACTTGTCTCCGCTCGTGCCATTATGTTTCACTTTTTTTAGAAAAATTTTCCAGCTAATCCGCCTACGCCCTGCGCCGTTATGTTTCACCTGCGGAGCAAAAAATATACACATATAGTAGACATTTAGAACTTTTTTCATTTAAACTTCAATTACACGGGCTGCACTGTTATGTTTTTTTTAAATAATTTTTAAGCAACAGTTATTTTTAGTTAGTTTATAAAATAACATTACTTGAAGGAAATTTTGTTCTCATAATTTATTTGTAATTAATCGCGATTTTTTTTTACCTAATTATATTCTTTTATGCCGCATTTGAAACATTAGAAATTTGAAACAATCTAGAAAAATCCCCGTAGGAGCCGTTATGTTTCACCTCAATGAAATTCAGACCAATTCGCCTACGCACTGCGCCGTTATGTTTCACTTTTTCCCGATCGCCCTACTATGTTTCACTTTTTTCCGAATTTTTTTTTGAGAAACATAACGGCACACCCTGTGTATTAGTAATAACCGGCATCGATAAATATCAGTCTTATAAATAATAATTTATGAAAAAGTAACTTTTTTGGAATAAACAAAATTGATATTATTTTGATGACAAAAAATACGATTCTTTTTAGATGACAAAAATTCTTTTTAGATGACAAAAATTCTTTTTAGATGACAAAAAATACGATTCTTTTTTTTATGTGATCGGTACCAATTCTTCGTGCAAATCAACCATATCAGTATCTTCCCCTAATGTCTGCTTTATGAAATTTTCACATGATCCACCATAAAACACCAAACTTATATTATCATAAATGTCATTCCAATATTCCTCGGAGTAGTACTCTTGACCAAAATCTGAACAGTATTATTGTAATGGTATGTACGCCAACCAATATAAATGTAGGCCCTTTTCATCGTCAACCAAAACACACAAAAAATTGTCTCGTTCCGTGTAGCGAGAACTTGTGGTACTTTTTTGATACTACCATAACAACAATACTTTCTACCTATCGATATATATATATATATTTACCCCATAAGTCATTGCATTTCGCCGCGACAAATTCATCAATATTTTCATACGTTGAGCTTCTAAAAAGCTAGATAAATCTCTGGAACACTTAATATATGACAAACATGTTTTTTGGTTGAGAAGGTATTTGGAATGGTCGAACGTCACTGTTGTACTCGTGAAAAATGTGTTTATGCAGAACTTCTTCTGCGAATGGTTTCCGAAAATGGTACTCCGAAGTGTTTTCAGTAAATGCTACTCCGAAAAATTGACTGGCACAGATAATCGAACAAAATAAATACATATTACGAATTGAGTAAAAATTAAAATCTAAAAATATAGGTTATTAACCTTAAAACCCGTATTAAAAACAGTTCCGTGAGAAAATGGATTTTTCTTCACCCGAATTTATGTTTTTTTTTCAGCGCGAAAAATGTGAGGCCGTTTTGTACTAACTAGGCACTCACAATATTTAGTAGACAAGACACGTGTGAAACTTAAAAATGATTTACCATGATTTAATTGATTAATAATGATTTAATTGATTTTATTGTCACATTTACTTACTAAAAGTTCAAGTTGACCTTGAACTACTGTTCAATTATGTTTATCTCGGGTTTGGCAAGCGTCAGCAATGTTAACTCTACCACGGTCGGTTCCTAACCCAGGTGCATTCAATTGCTATCTCAAAACTCTTGAATTTATTTTTAATCCAGAATGTTAGCCATCAACTTGTTTACTAACGGTAAAAAGTATTATTACGACCCATAAATTATGAAGTATTTAATCAGTGAGCTCTCGTCAATGTTATGACTGTTTATACCGTAACAAATTTGGTCGTTATATTACTGTGTATTACACAACAGTGTATTTTTTCATGTTAGGTACAAACTTTGGATTGCGACAATTGTTAGCTAACTACCCGATGTTATCATAAAAAAGGTCATAAAATAATACGAAGCTTTAACATTTTCCTTTGAACTCAATTTCAATTCACATTTGTACAATGGGTGTAAAATTAGGGTTCAACAAATCCACACAACTGTTTTTAAAATTTATATTTAGTCAAGCCAATTTTTCCTTACGTCGCGACGTTAGTTTCTTCAATTTTTTAATTCATAGATAAAACCGTGTATACCAAATGTATATACCAATAAAATGGTCTAATGTATAAATTAGGGTCCAAATATGGTGATGGTTGAAATGATGCCCAAATTTGGCCAAGCTAACATTTTATGGAACACGTTAACGCCACCTTTAATTTAATCTGTTTTCTGTATTTAAATTGAATCCGAGTCAGTTTAAAACATATTTCTTGAAGAAAATCAATCATTATACTGAGGACTCTGAATCGAAATTTCCAACCATTCAAACGGATATGAGAATCGTGTTATTATTCACGTTTATCTGCCGTGGATTGGCTTTTCTACAGCCTGGCAATTACTACCTTCACTACAATGTTAGAAGACTGCACAAACATCATCGACATCAAAGTAGACGAATTTATCAATTAAACCACAAGAAGTTTGGATCCGTGCAATTAATTGAAGCAATTGCTCAAGAACTTAAGAAAAAAATGATGTAAACCGGCGAGAAAGCAACAGCTAATTTTTGAAAACTGTCAACTGAAAATGCGTAGGAGACCCGGTGTAGAATAAAGTAAATTTATAAAAATTGTTTTAAAAATAAAATATGACAATAAGTATAACATTTTTTTCAGATTACTATGTACACCCCATACGCTGTTATCTTGCAACTATCGCATGAAAAAAATCCGCAAGATAACGGAGCAAACGGGGAAATCTGCAAGATAACAGCGCAGGGCTTAACACATAAAGATAGGGATTCCTGAAAAATTGGCCGAAAAAAATCTACAAGATAACGGAGTCTACGGGAAAATCTGCAAGATAACGTGTGACAAGATAACAGCGCAGGGGGTGTAGTTGATAACCAGGTGACGGCGAGTCTGGCGCGACTGACAAAATCACTTTCAAAACTTCAACTGCCAATTTCCCTATTATCAACAATAAATTATTATGCTTAGTAAATATACTGAATAAAAAACACAGCCAACTCTTCCTATATTTCCTATTCAATTTGTGACAGTTTGTGTAACTATTTAAAGTTTTTCATAAATAGGTAACATAGCTCATGCAAACTGTATTTTTATTTGAATAAAAAATGTACATTGTCGGACTATGGTCTATAGTATAGACTCTATACTATAAACTCTATAGTCTATAGACTGTATGAGCTTTATTTACTAGGTTTTATGAAGCCTGAGTTATAACCTATAATTTTGAGGGACGTATGCACTGTACTTTGAGAAAACGAAACGAGCAATTTGGGACTTTTAATTTCACGGGCGATATTCTGTTAGAATTAACTGCAAACTGCTCGAATCGTTAGTAGGCAGTGTTGGAAAAGTTGGCCAATGCTCCAAATTTTCCCAACGTCCAACGCTCGGATTTTTCGCAACGTTCCCAACGAGTTGGTTGATCCAACGCCCAACAATTCCAACACCGATGCTTAATGTATAAGTGGAAAACTATTTTAAACGAGAAAGAAAACATGTCGAAGGGGTGTCTTGCTTTTACACAGCACACATACAGTATAAAATTGCGTTAAGCGTTGGAAAAATTTGAGCGTTGGCTAATGCTTGAATTTTTCCCCAACGCCCCTAACGCGTTGGGAAGTAAAATTTCCTCAACGCCTAACGCGTTCGGATTAAATTTCTCAAACTCCCAACGCTTCCAACACTGGTTAGTAGGTGTATCTTAAAATGAGTGTTTAGGTGATAATTTTATGAATATTATTAATTATTATTACTTGGATTATGAAAATATCTTACGGCGTAGCGGTAAGGAAATGAATTCCATGCGATGCCTGTATTGGTCCGTTTTGTATTTATTGGCCGGTCGTCTTATCATTAGTTGTTTGGGTAGTCCTTGATCTTGCCAATTTTTGTGTCCAGCAATATTAAGGCGTAAGCAAGAAAAAAGAAGATCAGGTAGACCCGTTGTTTGTGCTGCAGTCCTAATGAACAAATATAAAAGGGAAACAGATAGGCGAAAGATTAAACGTCGAAATGGCGAAAAGAGTTTATGCATGGAATTCACATCCGAACCGCCGTATTTCGAGTATCTACAGTCGTAATTGCGCCAGATGTCCATCTGCTTAGCGCATATTATGTATTTCCGATACGTATACGTGGGAAGTCCTGGTATCCCTATTTTTTCCGATATATACATCTGGCTGTATTTAATTAACACTACGACGTTCCAGAAGTTCCGGAAGCTACTGAATTTTCCATAAATTTGAAAGCTGGAACATTTAAGGCTTCACAGCATTTCTTATGGTCCATAAGTTATGGAGCAGCTCAGTTCATGGGTGATTGCCAATGACAAAATTGCCAATGACTCATTGGTTGATTAATTGCAATTTTTATTACTGAAATGACTATTTCTTATATACAGTACCCCTTGCACCGTTATCGGCCACGAGTTCTCTGGCCTGAATTTCAGCTGCTCGTCCTACGCACTGCGCTATTATGTATCCGGAAATTATATTTTTAATAATCAGAAAGTTAACTGGTTATCTACGAAAAATACACTCCGAAATTTACAATACGTACAATGACACTATAGTACACATCAGGTTATGTCTGCACGTATGTATAATGTGGCTACAGGGGTCGCCAAATAAGGGTCAGTTTCGTGTTTTGAAAAACCCTTATTTGGAATCCGCGAACCTTATTTGGAGTCCGCGACCCTTATTTGGAGTCTGCGACCTTTATTTGGCGCAAGCGACCCACATTTGACAGGCCCTTATTTGGCGACTTCCTGTAGCTCTTATTTCGGCCATATAACTGCAAGGGGATAAAGCGTGGCTCATTTTATCATATACATGTATTCATTAAACCTAAATATCTTGTTGTGATAAATTAAAATTGAACAATCCAAACCAATACTCCAATGCATGCTTGAACCAGTAATATTAATATTAAACCATAGTTATATGCATTTTGAGAATAAACATATTACAAGTGTTGTTTATGCATTTGCATCGGGGAATTAAAAACAACAAAGACATATACCTTATATATTTGTCAAAGTTTCGAGTTTGGTTCATGGTTGGTTTTTGAAAGGAAAAATCATACCATAAGAAATGTTTTTCATTTATTTGACAATTGAAAACTTATAACTACTCTGTGTATGCTAGAGAAAATATGAAGTAGCGTTGAAATAATTTAATTAAATTATGCCCCCCCCATTATGACCGTTTACCCCGATTACGTAATGTTTGTCAAAAAGGGTTTCAAACCGTCCAACTATTAGGGATTTTTTATCGCATTAAGTTTCAACTAGAGTTCAGCGCTATCTAAATATTGAGACTGAAGATGATTCATTCACGGATCGGGTTATCCAAGTTCTTGCCGAAGTGAAAGGATACATGTATATGTTTTATTTGATCTTCGGAACCGGTTGAAATTGCAGTATATTTACAAAATGGTATTTTTTAACCCCCACAGGGTACTATATGTACAATTTTACACAAGCGCGTTTTTTAAATAATATTTTCAATATATTAAAATGGATTTTCAAATCACAAAATTTTACCGTATTGTATTTTAGGGCCCTTTTCTGTCTCTATGTTTAGCCTTTATGTTTGAGCCCACTGTACGGGCGAGAGTTAAGATATTGAAAATAGCTTGCATAAAAATAATAGATAGACTATAGACTTCTCTTTTTGTGCCCGTTTTTCCGTAGATATTATTTTCATACACTCTATTTCAAATATCTTAAGTTAAGATTTTTAACTCTAGCCCGTACAAATTATAGACTATAGTTTTTACCCCGTAACAGTCCTTTCGTAAAAATTTCGTTATTAACCCAAGCGTAACTTACAGGGTTAAAATGGTTTTTATCAAATTGAACACAATTATTGTAACTTCTAATACAAGGGCTTTTAAGATCCTGAACCATTTCCAACCAGTAAAAGTATTAATTCTCATGATTATTGATTACGTCAGATAATGTTGAACAATTGAGAAGTATACATTGTACACCCTACACTCTGTGTGTTGTTACCTTATATTTTTGAGAACAAAAATTTCAGAAAACCCAAATTTCGATTCTCTTTGTTCATTATGTTAAGTCGTTTATATCTTAATATAAAAGAAGCTTCGCAAACTCCGGTCAAAGATGAAGAACATTTGAAATCTGTCAGACGATATCAGCCGAGTACTTTGTATACTAGTAAGTTATGATAGACTTGACGTGATTGAAAATTAATTTTATTTTTACTAGATACTTGGCCGGCGGTTGGCTAATCTACCGAAGCTTTCATTATTGACTCTTTGTAAAATTTGCTGTTTATTATAGATGATTAGAAAAACTTGTATTGTAAAAAATTACGATAATTATTAAACAATTTTATGCTGAATTGATGAAAATAAAACAGAAAGTAAAACAGAAAGGTTTTGCGCAGGTAAAAGAGGAAGGGGCCAATAGAGACTTCACATTGAATTCGCTTCCGGGGCTACACAGGGTGCGATTACTTTATTGGGCTACATAATTGACACGAAAAGCGGGGCTACACATTGTTCAGTTAACGGTAAGTTGGGTTATATGATGTGACTGCGAAGCGGCGCTACATATAGTTCGATTACCAGACTGGAATACCGGTCGGGCCCGCGAAGCGGGGTTAGATAGAGTGCGATTACCATCTTATTTATAATAATATAAATCAGATTAACACATAATTTCATTTATTTCTGATATTTCGGCATTACGCCATTTTCAAAGAAGTTGCGACTAACTAAAAAATACACAAATAATTTACAGAGTAAACAGAAGTTCTAGAATATTTAAATAATACAGTGCGTTATTATCATTTNAAATGATAATAACGCACTGTATTATTTAAATATTCTAGAACTTCTGTTTACTCTGTAAATTATTTGTGTATTTTTTAGTTAGTCGCAACTTCTTTGAAAATGGCGTAATGCCGAAATATCAGAAATAAATGAAATTATGTTACAATGGAAGTCTCAAATAAACGATGAAATAAATAAATCAGATTATCTGATACAAATACTGTCGAAACTCATAAGTTATGAGTCATAACAAGTTGTATCGGATAAAAACTGCGTTCTCAATAATTAAGCATCGGTAAATACATATCTGAAATGCTGATTAATTATTATATTAAATGAGTTTAGAAATCTGTTATGGCAAAGAAATGCGCGTTGGGGTTTAGATAAAATAAGTCTGGAAAAATAACTTCCCGACCAATCCAATCAAAAAATAATAAGTTTGGTTGCCTTTTTGTATAAAAAGAGAGCATAAGAAAGACGATAATTATTCAAATTTGTATGAAGCGACGCGTCGGGGTTAGCTAAAATATATTTTGTAAACCGAAAACATTTTGTATTTTGCTGTTGTAGTGTCATAATTAACTTCCTGATATGCGTTACTGTCAGTAACCCCTCAAAGGGATACACATAACTACCGTTGTACGTTATTTTTTTTTCTGAATGGTTACTTTATATTATACTCAGCGTTCGAGATGAATTCTCGCCGTTTTTTAAGCTCAAGAAGGTGCTAAACAACATTTTTCACCCCAAGGTAGAGAGGTAGAAAACTTTATTGGGGCGCTTAAATCGTCTTAATTCAAGAGATTTTAGTGGTGCTGGATGTTTTTAGGCGAGATTAAGCAAATGTGGGAGGACAACAAACATGATTTCTGAAAAGTAAATGCCGTCAATTTCTATCCGGTAATTAATAAACATTTTAAAGGTTAATATGATAAAACAAATTCCAGGCGGCATATCTAGGTGTACCATCAAAAAAGTTCCATAATCTGGAAGAGTACAGTGAACCGGGTTCCCTGAACCCCAATCCGGTTTATTAAGAACTAGCTGATAAATAAGAATGGGTTGGAAAAACCCAAAGGGTAAAAACACGGCGAACTTCAGCGGATAACCGCGTCAATATAAATATTTGAATTTAAAGTTGAACCCCATTAAAGATGAATATTTATGTTATTTTTTCTGTAACTGCGTTTGCAAATGCTGGATACCGATTGGTCGACTCTGATAATATGTACGATGGTAACTATTATAATACAAACGATCCCGAGATCACTTATAAGCGCGACCAAAAGAACGCGAGATCTCCCGAGCGCAATTTTTACTCTCTGTGAGATTATTTTGTACGTCGTGTTCAAAAACACTGTTGAATAAACAAAAAATTCACAAACTTTAAGTTAAGGTGAAGTCTCTCGTTTTAATGTAGATCTTAGTAATGCATTAACAACCTAAATCATTCAAATAAGTGGAGAACCGTCTGTAATAAATAAAAACGAGCAACAAATTTAGCATCTGTGAGAGATACCGCGTAGGTACGCCCTTGTACCATTATGTTCAAACTTTGAAAACGAACTTTTGTGTCAAAGTCAAGGCTCTGTGGGTAGTATGTGATACGAGTCATTGGTCAACGAACTCATTTGATTCATTACCGGACTAGTTTTATGTATTTTATTAAAGAAGTCGATTGAAATTTGTTGCAAATTAAAGATGCTGTGTTAACTTTTATGACGGCATGGGTTTGTAAACAACGCTTATGTACGGAAGACCTTAAGGATTCCTTTTGTAGTATAAAAGTGATATTTACCGTCTACCTTCTTAAGACATACTTTACAAAATGTGCAATCTTTGTAACGAAAACTTTCTGTTACAATTTTGTCACACCTTTTACATTTTCCGTGAACTTTCTCCGTCAAGAACTTTCCGTTCGCTATAGCAAATATTTTTCCTTCTGGTAAAGCTTCATTTGGTAAAAGTTTCGTTTGGTAAAGCTTCATTTGGTAAAACTTCCTTTGGTAGAGATTCATTTTGTAAAGCTTCCTTTGGTAAAACTTCATTTGGTAAAGCCTCATTTGGTATATTCGTATGAGGCGATAGTCCTTCCTTTACAATTATTTTACCAATTTTACTCCTAACCGCGGCTTCTTCATGCCCCTTTTGTTCTTTTTCCATCAGTCCTTTTCTTTTCTTTTCCATATTTCGAATATAAGTGACTTGTTTATTGATTTCTTTAGTTACGTTTTTAGTGACTTCTTTCGTGACTTCTTTCGTGACTACTTTAGTGACTTCTTTAGTAACTGTTTTCAGTCCGTCGCAATGGCACGCGTCCTGTGAAGATAGTTTAGTACATAGTTTAGTTTGTAAATCTTCAAGAAGTTCTTTCCCGGATCGTAGTTTTTGATTGGGCACTTTTGTTTTTTGGGAAAATGTTCTGTCAAATTCTTTTTTGATAGTTTTCCAGTTTTCTTCTGCGATTCGAGTTCCAATACATATTCTTAGTGGGGTATGTCCAGTTTAACTTTTACTCCTATAAACTATTATGTCGCACATTGTTGGAATGGAAACTTAACCATTACAACAAGTTCCCGATCAGAATCCTAATGGGTGAATAGAAAACGACCTAAAACTTCAGGGTCACAAATCGTACATGTATACTGTTTATAATTTCTTCTCGAATTTGATACAACATTGTTCAACATTGTTATTTCCGTCTTTTTCTAGCAAAATCCACACGGTGTTCCAATCAAATAACAAAATATACCAATTTACAGTCATCTCTATCTTTTGAGTGAATTGTGACACCGCGTTGATTTCCTTACACAAAGACTACAGTAACAATTAGTGACTTAATATGGGCAATAAATTCATACCCAACACTTTCGTGTTCCAGGTCTCTAAGTCTCATTGTCATGTTATCGAAAGACATCTTTTTATTCGTCGCGTTGCAATTCTCCAAGTTTTTCAACAGTTTATCTTTTATGTTGTGACATTTTATGATTCGTTCAACAATCATCATAATTTGAGGCTCATGGTCTAAAACAAGAGATTACAGAAAGTCTTTGAAAAGTAGCATTTTCCCGTTTTCCGGGAGTGCCAATGAGAGATGGTCCACTATAGGATCTAATCATTTTTTTATTAAAAATCGAAAATACCCATCATTTCTTCATAGAACGGCAGTTTCATATTCTATTATAATGTTTAAAAAATGCACAACTAGTGAATGAATTAGGTATTAGACTATATTAGAACTTCAAAATCGTACCTAAAAATTGCACGGGGTTGGAAAAGTCATTTGCTTTTTTCCTCGCATTTTCCAACAGTGCGATATGCTCGACAATTGTTTCGTAGTATTGCTTGAACGCTGTTTTCTCACGTGAATATTCAATATAATTGGTAGATCCAATTATATACCAGTAATTGGTGTAATTTTCTACTTCATCCTTCAGTTTTTCATAATACGCGATGATATTAAGAAGTTTTTCACAGTCCTTCTGCATCTTTTTTTTCAAAAGCACTCAAAAAAGAATTACAACGTGACACGATTTAACCCCCAAACACGATTATTTAGCACATCCCTGAACACGAGGCCGGACGTTACTTGAACTAAGAGCGCCATTTTACGGTATATTATTATATAACAGTGTTTTAGCAAGCACTATCGTCTGGACTTTGTCATTTTTTTTACTTTTACATTTGAACTTAATTCAACAAAAATAATAACATTTAAAAATTGGTAATTCTTGCCTTTCCACATTGATTGAAATGGCCGAGAAGCAAGAGACCAGAACAAGCATGTAACTTCAAACGGCGAAAACAGTAAAGTTTGTTTTTGCAAATCTTGAAGCTCTTGTTTGATATAATAATGTAGATATGTCGGACCATAAGCGATATGCGTTTTTGCATCTTCACGGGTTTCCTGAAATGATCGGCGCGCTCTCGGCCTTGCTTCGGAAATAACATCTGTGCCAAATTCAAAAGTCTTTTTCAATGTGGGCCATTTTTTGTATAAAAGTTCTTCATGTGACTCTCTGGTATTAAGTCTGATAAAAAATCTGATTTGGTTAATATTTTTTCAAGTTGGTTCTAAATTGTAGGGACTAACGTTCCCGATAACTGCAAAGGTGGCCGCATAAACTCGTTGAGTGACCAACCAGAACCCACGTAATGCGTGGGCGGACTAGCCGAAAAAGGGGCCGGATACAAACAATGTGTAAGGAACTGTGAGAGATATGTGCTAAAAGATGAAGTCGGATTATAATTTATAATATCTAATTGTAATTCATAAAATATGATAACCGTTTTCCTTTCTTCGTCAAGGGATTCTATTTGATGTTCTATTGCTGCATCTCGTTTGTCAAACTCGACCTCCCTTGCATCACTCCGGATTTCGAACGTGTCAGAATCGTTCATATTCTTACAAGCCGTCCGATATTGCTCAATATTAAATCGTATAATTGACCTTTCAGAATCAAGTTCCTCGATTTTTTTGTCGATTTCTTTCAATTTTTGATTTTCTTGCGGCTGCAATTTTGAATATTCTTCATCTGTACATTAAGTTTATAAAAGAAGTAAACTCGAATATGATAATTTTTAATTTGAAAATTCTTAGGGTCAGAAAAAGTCTACAAGTTCTCTAACAGGAATAGTACACAAGTACGGGACAGTTTCTGAAGTAAGGGCCGGGGTCGGCAAGTAAGGGACGGTTTTTTCGAAAATTTTTTTTGACGCCAAGTAAGGGAAAATTGTTGTAAAGTAAGGGATGTTGAAAAAAAATAATCAATTAGTCGCCAAGTAATCAATGAGTGGCCATTTATTTTTATAATGAATCCTTAGCACAAAAATTAAATAAAAAAACACCTAAAAATTTGAAGCAGCTGATTGGTAGACTATGGACCAGACTAGCAGACAAAAACTCTGGGTGCGCCAAGTAGGGGCCAGACGTCAAGTGAGGGACGCTTTTTCAAAACAGTAAACCGTCCCTTACTTGGCGACCCTTCTGTACTAAAAAACCCGTATCTTCTTTCAAAAAAAAACGACACGAATAGGTGCGCAGATCCTATTACGTCATCATACATAAAGAATAGGGTGAAAAGAGACGGTCCAATCACAGTCCGCCCCACCTCACGTGACAATCTCCCTAGGGTGAGAAACACAAAAAAAATATGCGCCAGAACATTTCTCATGTTCAAAGTATTTTTGAAAAATTCGAAAAAAATATAGAATTGGCTATGTAAGGGGTTTTTTTATTGCGCGCAGCGAATTTTACATTTTTTTGGTTAAAACTGAAAAATTAATATTTTATAAGTGATAAACTTAACCATGATCATATCAACAGTTGCTTTTTCAAATTGGGTTTCTGTTACTTCATCGGAAAATTTAAAAGTTGGAAATGATCCGACAGGAAAACTTTTGATACCGAGTGCTTTCCAAAGATCGTACAACGCCAAAACTGCTTTTTGAATTTCAATATTGTTAATTTCGGAGAATACGACCACCTTCATCATCTAATATTTTTGATTGAATATTATAATTCGTATAAGAATCATCATTTGACGGTATATTTGAAAGATAATTTCTATTTTCAGAATTAACGAGCAAAGTATTAGTATTTGTATCTATTATAGATAATTCGCTTTTTGTTGGTTCGCCCAGGATTAGCCTTTAACCACCAAGCACGATCCCCGGACGTTTGTCCGTCCCGGATTAAAACATGTAATTTTTGCGGTGTTTAACTTCATGAAATATAATAAAAGTGAAACCCAATACATAAACGATTACGAATCCGGAGAAGAATTTTTTGTTAATTTTCACTACCATCAATCTAATAAAGTCACGCAAAAAAGTATGCAGTTTATCAACCAAGTCGGACAAACGTCCAACTATACCAACTATACGGTAGAGAAGTTTTAAAACCAGATCAACGTTCATAAAATGACGCCTATAAAAGATAATTATGGACATCCGAGTACATAATCCCAATTCCTGGATAATTCTTCAATTTTCTCCGCGTTTATTAGGAGGTCCACCAACAAAACCGGTTCGTTGTTCACTGCTTGAGAATAATTTATTATCTCTAACGTTTGGTCTGTGCATTCTCTTGTTATCCAAATAAAGTCCAAATACGGTGTTAAAAAGTCCATTTATCGTAAATTACAATATTATACTGTAAAATAGTAATACTGAAATAGTATTTGAACTTGAAAAAGTTAGCCCAATGAGGTCAAATTATCAACACTACACATATGACTAAGACTAGATGTAATTTAGGACGTAAGTTGCAAAAAGAGGAGGGCCCTGAGGGGGCATGAAACTTAGTCTACTTGAAAAATAGTTTTTTTCGATTCATGACACTGCTATGAAAGGATAATATAAATTATGTGAAATAATAATATACTCATGTAATATACAGTATAAACAGTTTCACAGTTAATTTTTTTCTGTTCTTATAACCTCAAAAAAATTTTGCCAAAAATTAAAACTCAGAATTAATGTCATGTGATAGGAAGTCCAAGTCAAAATATGAAAAAAAACATACCCAGATCATTTAGCATATTATTTCTACTCGGAACATACCGTTATTATAGGTACAGACTGTACCTGTAAAATAGTTAAATCAATACATTTGATGTTTTGTCGAAAATGGGAAACCGAGTTTCGACTTTCAACTTGACATACAGAGCTAGCCGATTTCTCTCCACTCTGTCTGTTATACCAGCGCTGCAGCGGGCAACGTGAAAATAAAATGTTTTTGCCGGTAAATTTGGACAAACTGGGTCGGGTCAATGATATTGTGAGAAAATTTATTTCACGAAACGGCAAACTGAAGTGATTGTAAGACGCTTCGTTTGTATTCAAATGGTATTTAAGACGGTTATTTATTTCGTGTACAGTACAAACGACTTCGAATCTATTCTAAATAAATTGTGAATCATAACTCATCGTGGTACAATTGCCCGTGATCTGAT
>SCLG01000852.1:0-27865 GCA_004367875.1 Oikopleura albicans
AATTATTTTCTGTCTGTATCAATAAAACACCGCTTCCGGTATCTCAAAATTAGAGAGCTCACTACATACATTTTGAGAATTCTATTTTTCAACAATTTTTTACTAACCTTTTAAGTTCTATAATTTGGCACAATTGATTTTTGATGATTTTTGGTGAGAAAAAATGCATAATAGGGACGAATTACACGGAAAGAGATATCCAGCCCTTCGACAAAATCATGCTCGTGAATCCTAGAAAAATGTGATCCGTCGAGACAAACTGAATAACGTTTCCACGGAGCATTCCGTAGAATGGGCTGGAATCTCGTTTTTTCTTGTTATAAAGAAATACTTTGAAAACTGATACCTCCTTCACCAGTACTGTGTAGCTGGCTACCAACTTTCATTTTAACTTTATAAATGAATACGCCAATTCTCCGCCTGCGTACACCTCATGCCCAGTTATTTTCTATCATCGTATCTTTATTAATATTAGCTTTAAATATAAATAAATGGAAAATGCTTTCACACAACTGATAACGAATAACGTATTTATAATTAGGCCTTCAGCATTACGCCGTTATGTCCTACGCCGTTATGTCCTACTGTTATCCTTTAATTCCGCAATATATGCATTATTGCGTATTACACCAGTTTTTGAGGGAAACTGGGTATGCCAAAATTTGTCACACAATATGGGTTTGACGGAATGAAGAGTCTTCATTGAAGACTATGCGGGTGCCCAAGTTAAGGTGCATGTCACATTCAGCATGTGAAATAGCATAAAATGGTTCCGAAATATTCAATTGAAGTTTTCTTAGATTTCGAGAAAACCAAGTTACAAAATTCAAATTTGGTGCAAATTTTCACCGTTGTCCTCCAAAGTTAATCTGTACCAAAATATAGTATAGAAACATTCAAATCTTAAAGTAGGTTTGCAGTTTTAATCAATAGTGTTAACACAATTTGTATTTTCTCAAATAGGATACATTCGAATCGATAATCATAGATTTATGAATGGTATGCAACATAAAAGCGTTCTATAACGCGTTGTTCAAGTGAATTATGTTACATACCTGTCGACACTTGTTCATGAAATTTGTAGGCATCTAAGGGGCTCCGCCCTTAATGTGAACTGGACTGAGCAACAAAGATCAACGGTACCATTCAACCGGCTAAAACATAAATCACTTAAACATGCCAAACAAAATACATAATGTAAAATTTTGGATATACCTACGTCAGTACCGGTTAGCCTTAGTTGATTAAATACCCGTTCATTTTGTTATATGAAGTTATATGAAGATAAGATAACTAGCTGTAGGGTTATCTTTCGCAAACCATGTTGAAAATGACGAAAGATAATTGAAAATAGGCTCCAAAATGAACGATAAACGTACATTGTGTAGGCGTATCGTTGAAATTGCGTAGGCGATGAAAGATAACTGCAAATAGGCATTACGTAACATGCGTATATTGCTCAATACTTGTTTTCTGTATAAAATGAAAGATAATTGAAAATAGGGGTTACGTAACTCGAAAGTATTGCGAAAAACTTGTTGTTTTTTCTACGAAATGAAAGATAACTGAAAATAGGCGTTTCATAATTATTTGGGTCTAATGCCATTGTAACGAAGTAAACAAATTTCAAGTCTGGAGCAATTTATTGTTTTTTAGATTATGTGTTTGTACACTATTGATCATCCCGAATCGGTATTCCCGATCACTTTTTTTTCATAAAAATGCTACGAAATGCTGGTTTCAAAATACTACTTTACTGTGAAATATGCTTGAAAAATACAAAGGCGGACTTTGTTGCAAAATTAAGTGAAAGATAACTGGGAATAGGTAGTTTGAACATTTTTGCTAAAACGGCGAAAGATAAATGAAAATAGGCTCAAAAATGAAAGATAACCGTACGAAAGCAATAATTTTCATGTTTGCAAACATTTCTAGAAAACAAAATTAAAAACGCTGATTTTTCATCATATACATTAAGTACGTTTAAATTTGTACGTTTAAATTGCTAAGAATGAAATTTACGTAAAATATCTGAATTACTACCAATTGTAAGTTTCATTTCAATCGTTTCAATTTCAAATTCAACCATTCCTTTCGACTGTTATTTTTAAACTTTTATTATCTTTTAATTATAATCTATTTTTCAATCAGTGCTTCTTTCTTTTTTTATTTTACTTATGAGATCCTAGCTAGGCCTGGTAAAGACCAAAAATTCACCAGGTTAGGCGACATAATGAATAATTTTTTTTTCGGAAATCGGTCAGGCCGGACCTTTGAGAAAAAATGGCCGCCATACTTAACGAAGCGTTTTGACAGCTTCAAGTCAGGTTGTATTCTGAAAACCTCTTGAGTACCTTTCCCAGCGTTTTCATATGTTCCTTAAAAGTATTGCTCGATACGGTGATATCGTCCTTGTAGGAGCTCACACTCAGTCCATCAAGGATTTCAGATGCTAATACTGATTGAAAGAAGCAGCTGATTTGACTGGATCCAAATGGTGTTGTTGTGTATCTGAATACATGTTGGTCATCAGGTGAAAGAAAGGTATAGTGTGACTTCTGTTCCTCAGCTATTGGAATCTGGTGAACGGATGAATTCATGTCCAAGTATAAAATTTGTGGCCAAATAACTGCTTCAACATCCTGATATTTTCGGAATTGCGAAATTACTCCGATATTTGGTAATATTGTTTGTGGAACAGCTATCGTTTGCAACTCGCAGTGAGCCATCCTTCTTTCGAACCTGTATGTCATCTGTCGTAGTCGATATTTTGTACCGTCTTTAACCATTGTACCGTCCTATCTCAAACTGATTCCTGCTGAAAACCTAGTGGTATCGTTGTTTGACTTCCACGAGTTTTCCATGATTAGCTTCAGAAATTGGTCCAACCTTCAGTGTTGCCAAATCCAACGGTTCCAGCTGCATTTAGCTGCGTGGTACTGTCTTGATGTTGGGCTTTAAGTGATCACTAACGTCGGTTACGTTGTTAACCTGCTGTACCACCTATCCATGCGCAACGGTAGTCCGTGTGGGTATGTAAATATGCTCGCTTGTGTTATTGAAAAGGTTTAGTTCCATCACGCCTTTATTTTGTCCAACGAATGGATTTTCAACTCCTTAATTAATGTGTCCGACTAATTCTATCAATATTGTTCCTGTTTCCTCTTATTTATTTCATTATTTGCCCGTATTTCTTCCTTCCATTCACGTTCGCAGTTTTCCTGTATTTTTTTCCTCATCGGAAATTGGTTTGTCAAGTCCCCAAGTTGTTGACGGCTTTTAATGGCATTTTCTCTTATCTTTTCATCATCCCTGGGCGGGTTTGTATTCTCTTTCACGTTTGTCAGCGAAGTTAATAATGTTATTCCCAGCATTTTATAGTGTCGGGTTTAAATAAATCATAAAAAAATGGAAAAATGATTAATAGAAGCGGAAACGGAAATGTAAGCAACGAGGAAACAAATCGGATTTTAAGTCAAAAAAGAGACGAAGTCTACCATCGACAAAATAGACATGTACAGTCCTTGCTCCCAAATCGTTAAGATTTGTGGTTCAAAAACTTGTAACGATTTGGGATCATTACGTCATTTCGTAACGATTTGGTGTCGTCAGCTTTTTAACCCTTCAAATTAGTGTTTTTTCAATCAGAGGCGTTGCTGCACAAGTGTTACACGCAAATAGTTACAAGAGACGTCATGATTTGAAAACGTTTCAATTTTTCGACGTTCAATGACCTAAAAACGTTACAATTTTTTGATATCTTTCTTATTATTATATTGTTCAAATTTTGTGTTGAACCAGAATTGTTTTTCGGTATTTATTTCGACTGGCTGCAATTTGATAAAATACTATTGACCAAGTTTATTAATTTTATAGAATGTTACTTTTTATTGGATAATATTTAGGAACTTAGAGTTCTGTCAGAGAAAAGTTTTCTCCATTTTTTGTTATTTTTTTTAAATTATTTTTAAATTTCATTTTGAAACTGCACTGACTGAAGTCTCAAATATTCTAAAACTATTGTCGTTTTCAAGCGCAACAACAAAGTAGGATAATGAATACCTGAATTCATTGCAGTCAAAAATATTATTTATAAAATTTGTTAATTTTCAAACTTTGAACAACGTACATAATAATATATCAAACTTTAATCGTAACGATTTGGGTTCACCAGACCTCGAAAGAAAAATCGTAACGACTTGGGATCATGACGTCAATTCGTAACGATTTTGGGCGTAACGATTTGGGAGCGGGGACTGTATCCAATTTAGTCGGTGCCTCCAAATCATCTTGTGGTGCTCATGCAGCAAACTAACGCTCGCACCCGTATCAATTATTCCGATTGTTTTTGTACAGTTGGGCTCCCGAAGGCCAATATTTACATATCGCTATAGGTCTTCCACACTGTATAAAAGGTAATTTACTCCTAGTCTGCGCCATTTTTGTCGGTATTTTTGCCTCGGTTCCGGCTGTTTGACCTAGACCACTGCCTATATGGTGTTTGATCTCTGCGTGGTCGTTCCTGGCTTATTGGTCGTGGGCTTCTATTTTGATGTCAATCTCTACTAAAGCTCCGTGATCGTCGCCTGTCGCCGCTGTAGTTACGTCTTCCGTCACTATATTCGCGCCGATTGTTGGTGTTCTCGCGTTTATCACCACTATAGTTACGTCGGTGACCGCTGTAGTCTTTTCCGTGTCTGTGACCGCCGTAATCTCGTCCGCGTCGTTCTGTGCTGTATCGTCGTGGCCCTCAATCCTGTTTCCGTTCACGTGCTCTGCGATGGTGTCGTACACTCTTGTCGTTCGCTCTGCATTCATTTATTACATGACCATAGAAACCACACCGATAACATTGTGGTCCTCTCGTTGTCGACATTTTCTTCATGAAGTTCACGCGCTCCGTCATCGTTGTCGGCTGTTGCCAGTGTTTCCTCAATCTCCGCCGTCGATATCAGTTGTCCAAATGGTACCAAAGGCAAGCAAAGTCGTCTATCGCTCTGTTGTTTTTTGCTGGAAATCTTCTTTATATTTGTTTGATTTATGTTATAGTCGTCTACCACTGCCGCATAATCTTCTTCGTCAATTGTTGCGCGTATTTCGAAGTCCGTCTGTTCGGTTCGGGATGGTCTGCGTGTCTTCTGTAATATGAATTCAAATTTATTAGTAGGTTCTTCTTGTTCTGCTTTCTGGAAAAGTATTTGGTATATTGTGTCCACCAAGAAGATATCGCTGTCTGTTATTACAATTGCATACGTGTCCACCATCCAACTTGTTCTCCACCGAACGCCGCTATCACCAAATGATTATCAACTTTACTTTACTTCCATACGTAACAATTTCCATACGTTTAGAAATACATGTGTTTACAACTCCATATGTTTACAACTCAAATATGTTCACAACTCCATATGTTCACAACTCAAATATGTTTACAACTCCATATGTTTACAACTCCGTATGTTTACAACTCCATATGTTTACAACTAGTCCACTCACCTCAAAGTATTTTATCTCAAACTCTCGTGACGTCAACTCCTCAATATAAACAAATAATCTCGCAATTAAGTGTTCATATTATTTTATCATAAAATCATCTTTTTTTGTATCAAATCCGTGTTACATTTTTTACTCAAATTATTCTTCGACTGAATAAGCTACCGGATTCTTCGATGCTCAGTTTTTACGATCTTTTTTTAGGCTATTTTTATCACCTTTAGGTAACTAGCTATTGATTTAAAAACTTGATTTGCAAAACTAGAAATATTTGATAATCAGCGTAAAATGGGAGCGCTTCACTTGGCTCGTGGTAGTTGATAATGCTTAATGAGTTAACATAACACGAATATTTGTTCGGACTATTTCAAGATTTATTGAGTTCCAAAATTTATTGAGTTTAGTATTCTAATTCGGATTTTCGGAGTGGTTGCTTTTGAAGCTCTGTCTTGCACTTTTGGTCTTCCTTTCTCTGGTTTTTTCGAATCTGTTTCTTCTGAATTTTTAAGGCAATGCCTTCAAAATTGAGTTTAAAATTGTAAGATTTTAATCTATGAATTTAAATAATGCAGTGATGAAATAACTTACACACAATAATTATTAAAATTGCGACCATCGCAGTTAAAAACAATCTTACTATTGCAACGATAGCATGTATTGGCATCGTTTTTTCATTAATTTGAGCTAGTAAATTCAAATTATCGTCCATTGAAGGCTTCAAAATACAAATTATATAAACACATACGCATAATACCCGTTAACCGACCAAAAACCCGTTAACCGGTCACTTTCTGGCCGATTTTTTGAAAATAGTACAATTTAAGGTCTACGCATTGACGCGTTAATCGACCAGTTTTTCAAAATTTAAGTAATTAGTAAACGGCGTATCTTGTTCATAATTTTCATGAAAAAAAAATTCTTAACCCTAGCCATGTCTTTTATGCCCGTTCTTATATCCTCGCACAGAACTTGACATAAGAAATTTATCCCACAAAGCATTTTCTAAAAAAACAAGCTTAAACTTTATATACCGATATGTAACAAAGAGCAAGAAACAAACAGCGATTGAACCTCCTAGGCCAAATATAAACGGCATAAATTCGAGCAATCGGCTGATTAATACTTTAGAGGGTCTGTCTTGTTCTCTATGAATTAATACAGTCCTCACTTTCAATACAGACGCACTCAATAAGGACGTTTTATTACAAAACGGCGGCTTTTTGGGGAAAAGTGTCTCCAAAACAGTCAAAAATGGACCCTTATGACCATTTACCCCAATCCACACGCTATTTTCGAGAACTAAAAACGTCCGTATTAGAAGTAAAGACTGTACTAAAAGAAACTGAAATGATAGTTTAAAATGAGCAAAAACGTTTTATAATTAACTTAAGTAACTACATAAGAACAATTACGAGAGGAAGTGAAGTTCACTCAGTGAACTGTTTATTAAATAATCAGCTACTTGCTTGAAATACACCAAAATTTTTACTTTAAGCAGCGTCACTCACACTAATTTACACCAAAATGAAAAATAAATTCTTACTTTATGCAAAAATTTTAACCTTATGCAGCGTTACTTAAAGCAGAGCGTTGCATATGTTGCTTACAAGATGACTCCCTGAGAATTTTAAAATCCCAGTTTTTTAACTCGAGCTCATCATTGTGTTTTTTATCCAATTTGGCATTTTTTTCTATTTCGTACTAAGATTTTTAAAATAATTAAACTACTTTAACATAAAACTATTCCTTTTTGAATTATAAATTTCGTTGAAAACCAACTGTTAGGGAATTTTAAAACCTTTTATTCTTCAATACAAATTTTAGCGACAAGATCCTTAATACGGTTATAAGATTCTTGAAATGTCATAGCAATCTGAAAAAGACAATTGTTTATAACATATTTATTGTTGGTATTATGTTATAGATGCTCTTATAATGATGAGACTACTTTAAATAACATCATGGTTTATTGTATCCATTTTTGATTCAAATACATCCATCAACAACATGAATCTCTAGGCCCTATGAATTAATCACTCGTTCCATCATCCCTAATTGTTCTTCTGTATAGTGTCCCTAACTCTATCTATAGACTATCTCACTTTCTAGCTATATCCTCAACTAACTTTATCTCTACTCCTAACTCACTTTTACTTATTACAGTCCGCTCTTAAGTACCAGCGGTATAGTGGCGACCGTGAGCTGGTTACATTTTGATCTATCTAATTTATCATTACAATAATGATAAAATAGATAATCATCATCCCCGTCTTTCCGGGTCTCCCACCTAGTTAAAATCTTAAGAAAATTGATTTACCCAAAAAGGGGTTTATTTGATTAATCCTACATAAGAAACTAGTTGAAGGTTTAATCACCATCTCCCTCCTACGGCCCCTTATTGGTGATGGATTATATGCAGTTAATTTTTTGCAGATTTTAATTATGATTCATACACTTTTGATTTAAAAAAAAGAATTCGTTTTTCGTCCTGAACTGAGTGTAAAAGTTCAATTCGAAATGCAAGCCGCGCATCGCAGCCGTCTGGTCCTGTAAACCCATGTTCACCTAGGCGTATTTTAAGTCGACCCGTCAGCGCCAGTGGGCCCTCCATCTCCGCGAGCTTCCTATTTACCATCTCGTCGTCGCTTATCTTTAGTTCCATGTACAGCAGGGATCTCAAGTTTACCGCAAAACGTAGTTTATAAATATCCTCCTTGATTTCCTTCGATAACTGCCTGTTGGTGGCTATGATGCACGTGGGCCGGTATATTGATACCGGGCTACCCATCGCGCTTGGAGTGATAACCATCATTGTGTTGTTCAAACCCGCTACGTCATCTGTGACACAAAAAGTCTCAAGCCGCTGATTGTATATATGGCCCTTTTTGGAGCATCGCGCTCTCCGTACTGTTTTAAATCGAATTCCTTCATTTAGCGTATTTATATTCGGCCCAATATCCGCGATATTGTAATAAGTTGGCCCATTCTGGTTGGACAGAATCTGTAAAGTCTAATTTGACATGATTATCTAAATTTGACATGATTATCTATTTTATCATAATTGTAATGATAAATTAGATAGATAACAAATAATAACAATATAACTAATGTTTAGCTCTGAAAAGAGAAACTTAATAAAATCAGCTTACAACTGAATTATTTTGAAGCGCTTTTTGTCATGTTATATTCAAACTATTAAATTTTTTTTTATCTTAATCGTATTTTCTATCTTAATATCATCTATAAACTACTCCAGGGAGCCCGCCGATTGGCTTTCTTTCAATCGTGAACTTTCCAGGATCCGCTCGGATTTTTTTGGCTGTTCCGCGGAAGTTCCAGGTGTACTTGGGGGGTGTTATTTTTGGGGATGTTGCGTTGGGATGTGATTTGCTTGGAGATGTTGCGTTGGGAGGTGATGCGGTTGGGAATGCTACGGTTGAGGGAGTCGCTGGGTCAGTTGGCGGTGTTTGAGACTTTTTGACCACAACATCGATTTGACAGTATTTTTCTTCGGAAAATAGTAAGTCAAGATCCTGTCAAAGTCTTTTTCAATAGGCTCAGTCGGCTCTTGAGCTTGCTTTTCTGCCGTCTTTTCAGCTGGTTTATCCCCCTTTTTTTGCTGATTTTTTTAGGTGTATGGTTTTTTCCATTAGGATCACATTTGATCGGTGATAATATAAAAATGTTCTAATTTACGTTGGTAACTAAAAATGAAACCGTGAACTCTAGTTCCCCGAACGAAAAAATTTTAAGGGTTAATATACCCCCTGAAACCCGAACGTTAGGCGTCGGCTTCGTTATACTTCCAAAATTGCAATTTTTCGTTCCCTATTTCATAAATTGCGATGTCTATGTCAACCCAGCGAATTTTTTTTTCGAAAAACATTATTGTTTTTTTTTCATCGACTCAATTTTGTCGAGCTGGTAGTATTAATTACAAAAAACCTCAATATCGTACGATTTCACAAATAACTTAAACTATATTGTGGCATATCTTAACGCAAATAATGTTTTACAAACTTACTTGTCAATTTTTAGATATATTTTTTCTTTCTTGTAATTTCAGGGGTGCGGACAAAGGATTTCAAATTAAGAAAAAAGTTAACGTTCTAATCACGTGATAATCAAAAACAATACATTTTTGCAGTCCATTTTTGTATAGACAATATATCCAGGCCTTGGCGACATGAAAAAAAGACATAACGGTGTTGGCCAATATTTATTTAAAAATATAAAGTAATCTGGAACACATGCTCTGCTCTCGGTACAAGCATCGTCGACTGATATGAAAGTGAAAAAACGAATCTCTTTTATGCCGAGATTTGGAAAATTGCTTCTTTTGTGAATTGGGGGCAAACCGCTGATGCGCAATGGAGCGTTAATAAGAAAAAGCGCGCAAATAAAAGCCGTTAGTAAATAAGTAATTTATGTATTGATTTTGATCAATACATCTTGGGAAAAAAATCGGAGAAGCTTTCAGTCTAGATAAATATCTTTATCTTAAAATCATAATTAAAGAAGAACTGCTTATGATAATTTGAAACGAACAACGAATTCAGGATTAATAATTGACGTAACCTATGAACATCTATTATATGTTAACCCACTGCGCCGTAATGTTTCACCATTGTCGATTTCGATTTTTTCTTTGAATTCAAATTTAACGAGAACGGTTAACGGTAATTTAAAACGGATTTACAATACACAGGGTACAATACACATTTAACCGTCCACTAAATTTTTTTCAAAACTGGACGGTTAAGCCGGCTTCGGACGGTTAAGCGCCCGAATACGAAAAGAGTCACGTGTATATATATATTTTTTTATTTTTTTTATACTTTTTGACTCAACTGACCATTGAAAAAGTTTTAATATTGCTATATGCTACAATTGTTATGAAATCAAAGAGAAAATATTCAAAATCATTAACTTTAAAACGGACGGTTAAGAGCATACCGTGTAGGCGTTAGCTATGAAAAAAATTGCTAAAAATGGACGGTTAAGTCGGTTCCGGACCGTTAAGGGCTAGACAGTTAAAGGCATAACCTAATGTAATTAATCTCTGTATGTTTGAGTCATCGTAATAATGTGTATAATTTTATTGAGTGCAAATATTTCGACTAAGCGTCATCATCAGTGCGAATCTAAATCGGTTATAATACAAACACAGTTTGAAACAGAATATAGCGTACCTGAGTTTGTGTAAAACAATACTGAGGTAATTTTAAAAACAAATATTAAACGAAACAACATAATTCTAGAATGTTTTTGAATAAGTATATATGTATTTTAAAGCTGAAATAGGCCCCTAATTCGCCAAACTAATTAAATGTAATTAGGTTATTAACGTAAATATATATAATATAATTTGCCTAATATATTTGTTTGTTTGTAATTGACCTAAATGTATATAATATAAATTCACTAATATATTTGATTGAATGTAAGTGTTCACCCCCTGCGCCGTTATGTTTCACGATGTTTTGTTTCAGTTTTGTTTCAAGTTCAATAAAAAAGAACTGTTTATGATAATTAAAAACTGAAAATGGATTAAATTAATAGCTAATAACTGATTTTGCGTGTTTAAAGAGTAGTCTTTTGTTTACAAACAACACTGAATGACCATCAGAAAAATGACCGTTAGAAATATTTTAGTCGTTTTGTCAGTTGACTAAGACTTGCTGATCATAATGAAGTCCTTCCAAGTTTCATACTTCTTTCCAAGTAAATCTAGAAATTTTCGACATTTAAAAATTTCGACCAATCACAATTATAAAATGTACTATTACTCAAAATAAAATGTTCTGAAACAACTTTTGTCTGTATTATTTCGATGTTATTGTACTCTCTAATGTCTAGTTTAATAAGAAAACATCTTCGATCACAAAATTGTTGCTAACTCCCATGACAGGGGATACTTAGTACACAAGAATAATGGCTTATGATGTGTGCCAATTGGCACAGCTATTCACGGTTGTTGAATCCATCGCTGCAAGAAAAAGTCATTTTTTCTTCATTTTTTGCACTTTTTTGCACACTAGCGCCTAAACTAGTACACAGGGTGCGCAGTTATCTTGCGAGCAGTTATCTTGCGAAAATTGCCGCTCGTACGCTTATCTTGCGACTTTCCAGAAAACTTTTTTTCGGGATTTCCGCCCACACACTGAGCAGTTATCTTGCGAAAAATATTTTGAAAGAAATTAAGTTACCATTTTTATGCTCATAAATCACTGAAAAAATAAATTAGTTTAGTAACTAAACTTCAGTTTGCTTATTTATTGAGATGTTAACAAATTATTAGTACATGTACGTACAGTCCTTAGTAAGGATAACTAAATTAAGCGGAAAATATTAATACATACACCACCTAATATGTTATCTTACCACAGGTTATCTCACCAAGATTGGGTTATCTTACCACTTTTTGGACCAAAACCTTTAGAGGTTTCCGTCTACGCCCTGATTGGTTATATTTAAGATACCACTTTTAAGATACTTTAGGTATTGTTTTTGAACCTACCTCACTAAAAATTCCAATACCCGCAAACGTTCCTAACAACCGGTTGATAGTTTTAAGATTTTTTTTTGTCAATTAGAGCCTAGTACAATCCACATTAAATTGGATTAAATTACAGTCCTTATTGTTTAAAATTCTTTAATAGTTTACTGACGAAATGTTTTTTCCATTAACATTTTCTGTGAAAGACCCTGGTACCGAAGATAAGATTAGAACCGACTGTTTTTTTAATAACTGGACCCGTGATAACTGCGCAAGCGGCGTATAAATTTTAAGGCTATTTTTCATTTCCAAACGGTTCGCACTTTTGACACGATTTTAGACGTTTTCATCATAATTCAAAATCGGCCTATATATCTTTTATACCTAAGAGTTTGTCTGCGTCACCCCTTTATCCGGTCACTTTGCTCGCTTGTGCGTTAATTCGGCCACTTTTTTCAAAACAAAAAAAACTGCCCACGCACAGCGGGTTAATCCGGCTAAATGTGGGTTTATCTTGTCACTTTGAGATATGGGTTGAACTTCATCATACAACCTACAGATTTCTCTTATAACCTGACTTGTTGGATTATTCTCTCCCTGATGTAATATTAAAACCTATTCATAAGATATTGTTAGTTCAATTCACCTTGGCTTAACAATGAGTAATATTATCGGATCTAAAAATTTCCTGCTCGTGAGTTCATCAGGCCGGTCTCTCATTGGGTAATAACACTTTCGTATTTCGCAATTCCCCGCTCGTGCTTTTATCTCGCGAAAAGTTCTAGAAAAATACGATCGTGCTGTTATCTTGCGAAATCATGCATTTTTTGGGGTTTTTCAGCGTTTCCGCCTACGCATTGAGCAGTTATCTTGCGAAAAAAACGCTTATCTTGCGACTTTTCGAGAAAAAAGTCCGCAAGATAACTGCGCACCCTGTGTAGTTTATGTCTTCGCAGGGCTGCTCTGTCATCGGACTGGTTATACGCGCTTACTTAGCCCGATTCGCGGGACTGCTCTGTCCTTGAAATGGTTACACACGCATACTCAGCCCCGCTCCGATGATTTATACGGGCTAGATGATTTATACGGACCGTATTTTTATTTTGTAAGCAGTTTTGGTGGTATTAATTTTATTGTTTTTATAATAGTTACACTAAAGCAAGGCGCTGGAAAAGTTTGACGCCGATTTTTTATATCTGGTTTTTATCATTAAAATTCATGGTCGTGAATTTGGCTGATTTGAGCAGTTTTAGTTTTTTTCGCGATTATTGTCTTTTACCAGACTTTTTTCAAACGTCGAAGACAACAGTTTCTTGCTCCTTGTCACAACGAAGCTTTTAAAACCAAAAAAGAACTCAATAGCATCAAACTTGTCAAACAAGATCCAATATCCGATTGCATTTTTATCAAAGTTCATGGCTTTGTGGACGGCCTATGCTACTAGTTTTGATTCGATAAAACAAATTAACTGATGGGCGGTACTTTGGTGAGTATGTTTCAAAAAAGTTCATTGAAACTCACAGACTGTGTACAACGCTTTGTGACTGTATACAACGCTTTAACGATAAGTTTTTTTGGCATGTCATCTTTGTAAACCAGGGCCACTCACCTCCTAAAACTTGAGTGTTTACCCTTTGCGCCGTTATCTTTCAGCACCTTCTCATTTAATTTTCGCTAAAAAGTTTAATAGAAGGAGACTCAGAGGTCTATTCCATCTTTCTAAGCGCCTAATAGTAAGTCCACAAATACAATGAATTGACAGAAAACAACTAAAATTAGTTAAAAACAATTGCTTTTGATTCACCAATTACTTACCATTATAGAATATAATTTAAATTTTGTGTTTTTCTATTATATTCGAATTGTAATTAAATCGTTCCATTTATGGTGCAAAAAACACATTATATAAATTGTAGCGTACTTTGCGCATGTCAATTTTCTGGGTGCGTCAACGTTACGTTGCGTAACTATTTTTTTCGGAAAACAAACCCGGTAAATTATTAAGTTATATTATACAAGTAAACTTTTGCAGAAATATTTAAGTGTTTGTTAGAAATTAATCCGGCAAGTAGGTCTCTAGATAATTTCTTTCGGAATTTCAGACAACGGCTTTGTTACAAAATTGTCGACACGTTTGCGCTCGTGAAGGACGTGGGGGAAATCGGTATACATTTTCAAATCACCCTAGAGAAGAGGGATAGAGCTTCAAAATAAAATAATAATATGAAAAATGCGTTCATTGTATGGCGCGCTCTGATTTTTGGAAAAATGGGTAGCTAACTACCCCAGATACGCATGACGCTTATAGAAAACTCGCTGCGCATTACTGTTAAACACTTATTTAGGCAATTTTGTCCTTGTGATCGTACACTAAGGAAACTAATTCTCTGTATAACAAATTTAATTTGGCGTTAAATAGTTCTCCGGGCGCCAAAACCTGAAAATTGTAAGCTCAAAAAAACGTCTCAAAATGGAGCAACCGTCCCAAAAAGGGGTAAGGACTGTAATCAGTTTGCGTTCTACCCGTTTTTTAAGATATTTTTTTAACAAGGCACAGGTTATGTATAACGCGAACAACTATTCGTTAAACCTTTATTTTCTTGAAGTGACTTTAACTAGCCGAAATATGGTAAGGCGAAGAAAGGGAATTTTAAGAACAATTTTCCAAAATGTTGAAATCATTCATATTTTTTTGTAATTTTTCTCAATTTTTATGAGAATGTGTTTTAAAAATCTTATTTCGATTTAAATTTTATCTATGAACTTGATGCTAGTTAAACAAAATTAATAATGTTGTTAAGTTTTGAATATATGGTATCGAAATAAATGGGGTATTAATAACCGGTTCGTAAACGAACTTCAAAACGTGAATTCTATTGTCAATAGCCTGTTGGCAGTTTTGAATGTTCCTACGCAAAGTTTCACATATTCACCACCTAACCAGTAAAAACTATATTCGTCAAAAAGTTTTAAGGTAATTGAATTTTGTTTATATAACTGAGTAGGACGTTTGATAAGTTAAGTGGAAATCGCGATACGCTTCAGTTCAAAAAGCGTTAACATAACCCAACATTGTCAAGATAATTGGTTAGGTGATGACACCATCGTAGTGTACGTCAACAAATAGCATAAAATAAACCATTCAATCAATTATTGGGGATTTTTCGAAAAAATTAGAGAGAACTTAGCTGCGTTACTTAAGGACGGGACGGTCAATTTGTGTAATGTTCAATACAATATGGCCCTTATTATGCGTCACATATAATACAATTCAAGCTTGAAAAGTTTTTTTTTGTTCTGGGATATCAGGTGGTCTGTACTTTTAAACTAATCATATTATTTTAGGTAAGAGGAGATGTCAAATTAACAATTTTATGTGAAGCCAGGCCAGAGTGTTGAAATCAAGTGCTCGAAGCTTTGCAAAGATGACAGAATTGTCATTCCACATAAAAATGTTTACCTGTTCACTTTCATAAAATACTGATACAATGTGTCTTGTTTTTCATATAAACACTGTGTCACATAATGGGACATTAACTGTACCATATATGACATATACTGTCTCATCGTCGACTACTTGTGACCAGAATGGCTGGGTAAGTTCTTGAATGGCTAAAACAGTTAGCAAAAAATTAGAAGATAGCACACAAATGCTATTATGGCAAAACGAGGCCGGAAAACCAAATAACTGATTGATATTTCTCGGCCTTTGGTGTTTTCGTCAAAGAAAAAATCGCCAAATAAATAGTTTCGTCAAAAACGAGTCGTCAAAGAACTTCGTCGAATAATTATTTCGTCAAAAATTTGACGAACACACTTATAAATTTTTTAATAACTTTTTCGTCTAAAATCTTAGACAAACATTTGACGAACCCGCTAATATTATTTTGACTTAATATTTCGTCAAAAATTTGACAAACCAAGTTTTATTATTTTCAACTTTTTTTTCGTCAAAAATTTAAGTCAAAAAAATGACGAACCTATTTTTATTTTTTGAACAATTTTTTTCGACAAAAAATTAAAATAAAATTTAACGAAATAATGCCAAATCCATTTTAGAAATAGTTACTTTAAGTGCGTGTGTTATTTTGTCCCTAGGACGGTATGCACCTAACCCTAACACTCACCATATTATTATACGTATATGAATTACTGGATGTCGAGAACGTTTACTTTGTCCCTAGGGCGGCATGGTGAGGTTCTCGAAAATTTTATATAGCACAGTGCTCCTAGACACTCATATCAGATTTCCCTTCCAGAATGAGAATTTTAAAAATTTTAAAAGGGAATCCGGGTAAGTTCGTCACGACAGTTTTTTTGACCCGGTTACATTTTTCGATTTCCGTTTTTTCCGGTTTTCACTTTTTTTTCTAGACACCGGAAGTGACCGGAAATAACCGGAAATGAAAGAAAATTAAAAAATATCAAGACCGCAAAACAAAAATTAGCCAAATCCATTACATAGGATCGTCAGTTATTGCAATTTTTAGATTTTTAAGACCGAACCGGTCCAAAATTCGCTCTAAGGGACCGCCAGAATATGCGGTGAAAAAATACTCAAATTTTAAAAAAGGTCCAAGTACGTTAAAAGTTGTGTTCTAGGGGGTTCTTTTTTTTTTGCGGTCTTCATATGTTTTGATTTTCTTTTATTTCCGGTTATTTCTGGTCACTTCCGTCTAGAAAAAAAGTACAAACCGAAAAAACGGAAATCGAAAAATGTAACCTGGTCAAAAAAAACCCTTGTGTCGAACTTACCCGGATTCCCTTTTAAAATTTTTAAAATTCTCATTCTGGAAGGGCAAATCTGATATGAGTGTCCAGGAGCACTGTGTGTAGGGTTAGGCGCCCTTCGGACGCCATACCCCTAATTTAAATTTTCTCCGAGACCTCACGTGTTCAGGACTTTGTCTCTAGCACAGTGGTAACCTAACTCTAACCCTAACCTTTGTATTTAAAGTGTATGAACAGCCGGGTATCGCGGGTTAGTACTTTTATTTTTCAGCTTTCGTCAAATTTTTCACGAAATTTTTTGACGAACGTTCTAATTAACTTTTTCTAAAAATTGGATTAGGGGTCTTGTGGGATGCACTGTTATTCTTCTTTGACGAACGTTCCATTTGTTATTTTGTTAATACTTTTGTCAAATTTTTGACGAACGTTCCATTTGTAATTTTGTTAATACTTTCGTCAAATTTTTGACGAACTTTTTTGACGAACGTTCCATTTTTAATTTTGCTAATACTCTCGTCAAATTCTTGAAGAACTCTTTTGACGAATCAATTTTTTGACGAAATAATTATTTTGACGAAAGTCTTTGGCGACTTGTTTTTGACAAAACTATATATATGACGAAAGCGATATTGCCCATATTTCTCTGCTAATTTTCGGATAGTTCGGTAAAGAGGATCTTACGCATGCTTCGTCAACGGAGGGGCAATATCCGGAATTGCTTAATAACTACTTTGTAGACGATTAACTGAATTGAAAATCAATATTTAACAAAAAGGTTTAGCATATATACAGCCCGTTCACGATGAATCTCTGGACTTGAAAATGGTCGAAATTTTAAAGTTATGATGATTATAATATATGTGGTCGCGAAAAAACCCATTTACGAGAACTTTCGCGACCACACCATTTTGTCGGGAATTCTCGTTCAAAATATGGTTTCGCGACCACATGGTCAAGAAATGGTGTTTTAAACAAATGTTCGCGACCACATGGTCACGAAATGGTGTTTTAAACAAAGGTTCGCGACCACATGGTCACGAAATGGTCTTTTAAACAAAGGTTCGCGACCACATGGTCACGAAATGGTGTTTTAAACAAAGGTTCGCGACCATTTTTTTTCTACTTAAAAACAGTGGCAAAACCTCACGCAAACCACCATTTCACGACCATATGGCCGCGACACCATATTTTGGAGAACAATTCACGACCAAATGGTGTGGTCGCGAAAGTACTCATAAACAGGGTTTTTTCGCGACTACAAATGGTCGCGAATGTAGCCCACTCCAATTTTCCCCCGCCAGTTTGTTAATGTTCATGAGAACAAAAAAGATTCAATTGAATGAGCAAATGATGAAGAACTTTGGCCGTGTTTCAACCCCAAATATTCATCGTGAACAGGTTGTCCATTTGGCACCGACTGAAAGGGAATCATTTTTATTAGTCGACAGGAGAATTTATCGACCAAAACCTTAAATGAGATAAAGGCAAACTATGATAAAGTTCAAAGATTGAAGTGAGTAAAGTGAATAAATGGTAATTCGTCGATAATTTATCCCAAAAATCATGTGTATACAAAGGTTTCAGTATTTTGCTGGGTAATTTTCTCGCTCAAAAAGGTAGGTTGAGCTCAATTACGTCGTCATTCAGCGCACTGATATGCTAGGTCAGAGGACTTGAGTACCTGCTACAGAAACTCAAATATGTGTTATAATTAACTTCTCATAATATGCCGCCCAGCTAAGTTCATCTGAAGGCATCAATACAAATTATCGTCGAACACGCCGTTAAACTGAACTGACTGAAACCTAACAGCAAACATTCGTTTTGAACTGGAATAATTGTAATATTTTTTACGAGATATGATCTAAGAATTTCAATTTCTTAATTTCGTTGACCATCCCTAAATTTTGTTGACCATCCCTAAGTTTCCATATATTGATCAATTTATTTGACCGCAAGCGTTTTCGATGGAAAAGTTTTTTTACGATTTCTAAACAAACTTGTAGTTCAAGGTCTAAATAGTTCGAAAAAGTCATCATATAATCGCTTAAAGTAAAATTAAATGCTACTTCGGTTCTAACTGAATCTTTATCCCATTCGAACGATCGATAAAAACGTGATTTGCAGCACCTATTTACGTTACTCCAATAAGGAACCCAGTTGCTTTTAGTCCTAGAGACTCTTCTTCGCGAGGATTTAAATGACGAATAATTTTTATTTGACCTCCCTCTAAAAATGACATTTATTTTATTCTCGGTCAATTTGGAAAGCCAATCTGTCATAAAAACCCTAATACTTTTCCTAACAGTTAACAAAATTTAGGAAAGGGAACAAAATGAGAGGTTAACAAAATTCATGGAAATTGAAAGTTGGCCATGTAAAAATAAACTTTTCAGATTTTGCCATATTTTTACACTATGTACAGCACCTACCCAATACTATCACCTTATCAATTATCTTAACAACCGTCTTGCCGCAAAAATTGTTAAGATAGCCCAAATTTGTTAAAATAATTGGGTAAAGCGTAGGCGAAGATTCCTAAAAAAACTTTTTTTGTCTTAAAGCAGGAAACATTGCCACAAAAGAAACGTTCCCATTTAGACAAGTTTATAAACAACTCTTATGTCCGTCTAACCGACCAAGCACGATTCTGCCTGATCAACTTTCATCATTAATAAGAGCCAGACGGATCGAGATTTTTGAAAAAGGGAAACAGTACAGAATTTTCCAGAAAATTTTCGTAAATCTCACAAATATTCGAGTTCATTTTATATTTTATTTTAGTAGAAAATTAGACAAAAAACACATCAATTTTGATAAAAAAAAATCTAAACTTTTTTACATTCGTCCGCTCTTACAGCTAAACGAACAAAATTTGTTTACATGAAAACAAAGTCTACTAAAAAAAAAACCCAAAACCATTTTTTTTTGCACACATTTTCAGCTTTTATTTTTATTATTAATTTTGGAGAAATCGGGAATAGAAGGAAGTCCATTTGGACGAAAAATCGGACAGTAATTGTTTGTAATTCCACAAAAAGGACACTTTATTTTCATAAACGACTTTAAAATATGAAAATGCAATCAAAAAATAATTAATTACAGTCCGTACCCTCATTAGAGCACAAGTCAAAAGTGGTCAATTTTGGACGGTTTTGAAATATTGTTTGTGAAAAAGTGACCCTAATAGAAACGTTTCGAATTGAAGTATGGACAATAATTAAAAATTAGATTAAAGTAATTTTATAACAGTCAGTTCAAACATTAATAACGTTCTACACCAGATGACTCGTTATAGGGCTACTCGTTATAGGGCTAAAATCTCGTTATAAGGCTACTTTTTGAGAAACAGAAATTTTGCCGATTCCGCCTACGCCTGATCGATTATAGGGCTACATTTTTTCACTTTTTCTCGAATCTGTTATAGGGCTATTTCCGTTATAGGGCTACCTGTTAAAATGATAATAAAATGTATGACTCACCATAGGATCATACGTACAGTCCTCGTACCCCAAACGCTCGTACTCGAAACGTCCCATTCGTCCCGAAACGTCCCAATTTTTTTTTTCAATGTACCCGAAACGTCCCATTTTTTTTTCAAAAATATTGACATTTGTTTCCATGAACGACTAAATCGTAATAATCTCAACACTGTTTTTTTAGCATTTAAACAAAATTTACTGTTTTCGAGAATTTATTTCGAAGTTTTGTGGACAAATCTTAACACATAATTCGAGAATTAGACGCTTAAAATTTTCATAAACACTTTACTAAATAACCAGAGAATGCCAAACCTCCTAACGAAAAAAGTCCATACAACAAAACCATTTTAAACACCTGATCGTCCTGAAACTTCCCATTCGACCCGAAACGTCCCACTTTTTTTGAAAACATTGTGGGACGTTTCGGGTACGAGAACTGTATATGTATTTTTATTAAGCATGACCGTCCATAACTGGCCTCTTAACGGCATGCCGCGACAACCGACCGCATAAGTGCGCACCGCCTAGGCGTGCCTGCTGAAAAAGTGACCCCAATAGTGACCGCTTTATTAAATTGGTATCACAGACGGAATTGGTATCATGTCTAAAAAGTCGAAAGGGGAATTTGCTGACAAATTGTTATCTCACAAAACCAAAGGAAAAAATTGTAAGATAAGGGAAAATTGAAAGATAACGGCGTAGTGCGTAGGCGATAAATTTAACAAAAATTTAACAAAAATTTAACAAAAATTTTTGTTAAAAAAGTGTAAGATAATTGGACGAACGGATAAAATTGTCCAAAGGCTCCAAAGGCTTGGTGTACATGATTTTCAAATTTGTCGACGGATTACCCTTTATCCACTTTATTATTTTTTGTCGACAATTTACCCTTTAGAAAAATTCCCCTTTCGACCATGTAGACATGATACCAGTTCAGTCGGTGTCGTTATCTTTTATGCATACAATGTCGGAATTTGACAGTCAAAAAACATAAATGAAATTTTTAATATTAATTTGATCATTCTTCGGTGAAGATCGCTTTTGAAAAATATAAGTAAATTTGAAATAATTCTAGATCTATGTTTTTATGTTTTCATTTTTTTTGGGAAAATTCCCAAGATTTTTAACATGTAAAGATGCTGCTTTCCCGTTATAGGGCTATTTTGCGAATTGCGCAATTCCCAAAACTGTTATAGGGCTAGTGAATACATTACGGAATACATAAAACTCGTTATAGGGCTAGTCTTAAAATAAGTTTTTCTAGGTTTAACCCACGCTTTTGCGTAGGCCTAACCTGTTATAGGGCTAAAACTCGTTATAGGGCTACTTTTCAAAACCAATTTAGTAGCCCTATGACGAGTCATCTGGTGTATAGTAATATTTCATTTTACTATGATGAATAAGTGCCATCTTTCATTGATGCACCCCTGTTTCGGCGATTTTATTTGAAACTTGTTTTCGGTCATTTTAAACTTTTTTTGTAAAAATGGTTTCAGATAATTTACAAATTAAAACTAAACCCTCTAACTAAAATTAAGACGCACATCAAAGTTTTTGATAGATGTATTTTTATTCTATTAAAAATCGCTACTAACTTTGGGTTAATTTTCAGCTTCGGTTAGAGAGAGTTAAGATAATTGAAGTTAGCTGTGTTTAGTTTAGATACACCACCTGATCTTACCTCAATAAACGCTAGAAAAGCGGTAAGATAACCCAACTTTGGTAAGATAACCACAAAGGGCGTAGGCGTAAACGCTTAAAAACTTAGGTTTTTCTGGAAGGATAACCCAATTTAGGAGTTTTTGGTAAAATAACGCAATTTAGCGGTTCTTGGTAAGATAACCCGATTTAGCGAATTGCGCAATTCATTTTTCGTCTTTGACCAATGAGAATTCGACCTTTTTGGAAAACACCCCAAGAATGATTAGTCATAATTTGATGAGTTCCAAAAGTTTGAATGAAATACATAAATTGAAATAAAAGTTAAATTATTTTTGAATTAAAAAAAACTTAATTCGATTTCACAGAAAGTGAGTATAGCGTTTTTTTAAAGCATGGGCCATGTCACATGGCTGTTATAAACAAAGAGTTGTACGGAATGAAAAATTATTTTGTTTTTGAAGTAATCTAATGATCATTAAAATAAATAAATATAAGTAATCACTCAGGTTCAACTAAAATTTTCTACTAAAAAGTTATGAAAAATTCCCAAGATTTGTGGAAAATTCCCATATATTTGAAACTTCCAAATGGCGATTAACTGCGCAGGGCGTAGGCGTGATTGCTGGAAAATAGTGGGACCTCTAACTGGCGGTATTTAAATCCGATTAAATGTGGATTTTACTAAATTATAATTGGTAAAAGATATTAAAATTATGGCGCGGTTGTGAAAAACGTTTGCGATTTGAGGGAACTGTTTACTTTTATTATCTTTTTATTGCAATAATTATACCTAAATTATCTAAAAAGTGGTAAGATAATCCAACCTTGGTAAGATAACCACTAAGGGCGTAGGCGAAAACCTCTAAACGTTTTGGTCCAAAAAGTGGTATGATAACCCAATCTTGGTAAGATCACCAAATCTTGGTAAGATAACCCCTGGTAAGATAACCCCTCAGGGGGTGTACATGAATTTAGTGTTTTCTGCCAACATAATCGAATTAAGCATTTTTTCTGGGGCAGTTTCCCTAAATAATTGGCAATTTTCCACTGATTTTTTTAAAATGATTCATTAATTTTTGAGATAGTTTGGACCATTTTGTGCTAAATAAACGTGTGTAGGGGTTAAGACCTAAAACGTGTAAATGATCTCATCTTGAAAGCGCGACAAATTTTGCGCTATTTTTAACGTTATTCTTTTTCACCACCGTATACCGAATTAGGAGTTGAAAAATAGTCAAATACTGTCTTGCGGTTCTTTTGGTCGCTAGTTCATCCACACCAAGAAACTTTTTAAACGGAAGTGAACAACATCTACTGAAAAGTTTTTAACTATTTTTTATAAAAATTTTTAATTACTCAACATCGCCCTTATGGGACATCAAACTCTGCAAATGTACTCTAGTTAATATATAGGAAAAATAAACTCAGTGCCTTCGAATGTATAAACATGTTTATTTTTTCTTCCATCGTGTTGTTATGCTTGATCTTTGTTGTCCTTTTTGAATAATATAAATCTCCGTTCATGATTATAAGAGTTATAATTCCATGAAAACACAAAGTGGTATAACTAAAAAAACAAATCCGATTCGATTAAAGAAATGAAAGATAAACGTAAAATTGATTGGTAAATGGTCACTTGTAGCTTGTTTTAGCACACCAAAAGAAAAGAAAATTTAGTAACTTTTGGTTACGATTTACACGTTTTTGCATTATACACCTTATCTGGCCACTTTTTTTCCTAGAAGTTTTTCGCCTATCCCATCCACGCATTGAGGGTTTATCGGGCCACCTGAGGGTTAATCAAGCCACTAGGGCAGTTATTTTCACCAGTTATATTTTTTTTTGACCAATAGACCAGTGTTGGGCACATATCTTATAACCAGACCCTCATGTGATTTAATTATCGAAAAAGTGGTAAGATAACCCAAGCTAGGTAAGATAACCACTCAGGGCGTAGGCGGAAACCTCTATAAATTTTGGTCAAAAAAGTGATAAGATAACCCGATCTTGATAAGATAACCCCTCAGGTGGTGTATAATACGATCTAAAATTCCGGCTCGTGCACGTATCAGGCCGGTCTCATTGGACATAAGGGATAATCACTAAAATTTTTTGGCAATTTTTTTTCGTTTTTTTTTTGCTTGCGTTGTCTTAATTAAGCAAAAAGAGCTCCTAGGTGAAAATGTCCCGTTTAATTTCGAGACAGGGAAAGTACTCAAAATGTGTCTGGAATGACGGGATTAGGTGAAGTCAAATTGAGGACGTAGTTTTTTTCTCTAAAATATTTTTATTTGATAATTTTTTTATTTGATAAATCGGCCAAACACAAAAAAGGGGCAGACTCCGTATTGGGAAAAACGCTTGCCGAAAAAGCCTTCGTATTTGGATCATCGTCCGTATTGGGAGTAAGGACTTTATGTATGTTGGCCTTGAACCTTGACAGTTATTTCGGGACGATAGTATTATCAGATTCGAATTTTCAATACCGAACATTGTGCTATTCAAACATCGGTTATTTGATCCATCTTTTCGGCAACAATATCCACCCTCGCAAGATGAGCATATACCATTCACTAGTGATCACTTGATATGACATTTCATCTTTACATGCACTATATTTAATATCTAGGCGAAAATGCGTATCAGTTCGAAATAATTGAAGCCTAAACAGTAATCGTAATCAAATGAGTCGTTAAAGATACTTGAGTGAACAAATCGTTGAAAATCAGATGGGGTAAGATTAAGGCCCATATTAAGACGTTTTTACCGGACTAGTCAGTCCGAAATCTTTAAAGTCGTCAAATCGTGATCGGAATGCGCAAGATATAGGGAATAAAGGCCTTGTTCAATATCAGTGGACGTTATGGTTATAGATTGGCCTTGTTATTTACGTTTTAATTCCGAGATATTTTCGCTTATGCGAAAACAAATTCTTGTTGGGATGAGTGGGTATTTTTTTTCTCTAATCTTTGATTTAAGCCAGCTGAATAGTTGTTGACAATACTTAAATTTTTGTGCTTTTTCTGGAAAACTAAATCCGGTAAATTCCCCGCGCTATTGCAAGTCTCGAGAATATATTTCGCTGAAAGTAAATTGATTTTTTCTTCTTCAGTTTTTTGAACTGCTGGGTAAAACTGTATAGTTTACTCCAGTCGCAGTATAGTTTACTGTAGTAGTTTATGGTAGTTACATACAGTGGTTCTTTGGAATCACGAAGTTTTGACGGTAACTTAACAGCGTAGTAGGACATTCACGCTTTTCAAACGAAAATGCTAATTTGTTTCACGGTTACTTCAGCTCAAAACATAGATTTACACCGGTTGCGCAGTAATCAGGCAGACTTCGGGGCATAAAAACCTGCCTGATAACTGCGTAGGGTACCTGATAACTGCGCAGGGCTTAGGTGGAATAGGGAAAAAAGATGCAAAAAAGCTGCCTGAGAACAGCACGAACGGCAATTTCGTAGCGTGCTTGATGACTGTGCAGGGTGCCTGATAACTGCGCACCCGGTGTACACCACTTACCTACGTAAGTTAACAAAACATTTGAAAAACAAGATGTTAACTTACGTGCATTTTGTTAACGTACGTGAATTTTGTTAACTTACATGAGTAGGGCGTAGGCGGAAGTGCTGGAAAACTTTTAAAAAACTGTTTACTTACGTGAATTTAGGCTTTTTGTCAAAATTGACAAAACTGTTAATTTACGTGAATTTAGCCCTTTTTTCTAGATTTTGTTCCAATTTGAAAGTAAAATTTGATAAATTTCAATACACAGGGTGCGCCGTTATGTTTCACCCCGTTATGTTTCACTTGTCCCCGCTCGTGCCGTTATGTTTCACTTTTTTTGGAAAAATTTTCCAGCTAATCCATTTACGCCCTGCGCCGTTATGTTTCACCTGAGAAGCAAATAATTATTTTTTATATCGATATAACTGAACCCTGGTAGTATTTTACTCATTTTAGTTTTTATTTGCCATAAAAATAGCCCAAGAAAAATGAATTTCATACACTTCTTACGCCGCTATCTTTTACTTTTTTTTGTAGAATTTATTTTTCTGGACTACAAATAGTATCTTTATATGTATCTTTACATGTTTAGGTCTACGCCGTGCCGGTATCTTTCAGTTTTCCGTTATTTTACATTGTCTCTTATTTGGTGTTGAAAGATAACAGCACATGAGGTGTACCGTTCATCAGAAAATTATGAAATTAACTAACTTGAAGGAATTTTATCACGTTAAATTATACATTATATATTCGTTTATGCCACATTTGATCTCGAGTGTATGTTTTTTTCTCCATTTTTTCTCTGTTTTCGAATCAATTTTTAAATATTTTAGCGCTCGATTGAAGCGCTTACTCGAAATATGGAAGGTATACAGAAATTTGAAACAATCTAGAGAAATCCCCGTAGAGAAATCCCCATTATGTTTCACTTTTTTCCGAATTTTTTTGTGAAACATAACGGCGCATTCTGTGTATGTTTCATAACAAGCAGTGTTGGAAATGTTGGGCGTTGGGATACGTTGGCCAACGTCCAACGCCCAACCAACGCGTTGGGAGCGTTGGGGAAAATTTTCCCCTAACGCGTTGGGACCGTTGGGCATTGAGGCAATTTTTCTACCAATGCGTTGGGACAAATTTTCTCCCAACGCGTTGAGAGCGTTGGGCGTTAGGATAATTTTTATCTCAACGCGTTGGGGGCGTTCGGACAATTTTTCTCCCCACGCGTTGGGAGCGTTGAGGCAATTTTTTGCCCAACGCGTTGGGAGCGTTAGGCGTTGAGGCATTTTTGGGAAATTTTCCCAACGCAATTTTTTCTCAAAATTAATATTGTACATTGTTTTTTTTTCTTTTTTTGCCATTATTTGCTGGAAGCCACATCACGTGGCGTCAATAGGATTCGTTTTTTAGTCGAACATAACGCTTTTTGTTTTCAATTATACCTGATTTGCAAAAACTTTTTTTTGACATGTCCGGTAAAATATGTGCCAACGAAAAATGTCGGGACAAAATTGCAGAGACGAAGTTGGTGAGAGAAAAAAAAATATGGAAAAAGACTTTTGTCTAGACGAATCTTGCAAATCACAAGGATTTCAAGCTCAGGTGAATATACACCGGGTGCGGAGTTATCAGGCGGGTTTCGCGACCAAAAAAACGCCTGATAACTCCGTAGGGTGCCTGATAACTCCGCAGGGCGTAGGCGGAATGGGGGAAAAAGTTGCAAAAAAAAACTGCCTGATAACACGACGAGCGGAGAATTGCGCAATACCAAATTCTCATTATCCAATGGCAAACCTGCCTGATAACACAACGAGCGAGAATTGCGCAATACCAATATGTCATTAACCAATTAAAGACCTGCCTGATAACACAACGAGCGGGAAAACCCGCCTGATAACTGTGCGCCTGATAAGACCGCACCCGGTGTATTACACAGGGTGCGCAGTTATCTTGCGAGCAGTAATTATTCGAAAAAACACCCTGTGTAGTCAAATTGAAAAGTTTGCTTTAATTGGGTTTGAACAAAAATAGTCTTTCTAGGTTATATAACATTACCATTTTAAATCGCTGTAGCCTCGTACATAAAAGCCATAAATGGGATTTTTTAGATGGTTAAAACAGGAAAAGCGTGTGTTAACCCCCATGAACCACTGCTACACACGGTGTGTAGTTGCGGACTTTAAATGGTTGTCATTTTGGAGTAGTCGAAGTTTTTTGAATTGAGCTCGCAAAAACACCACTTCCACCACTTTTTGCGAAAAAAAAACGTAGAAATTTAACTAAAACGCCTCCTAGCGGCTAAGTAGGGTAAGCTTTCTGGAAACATAGGAAGGACCAAAAATTGGTAGGTTCAACACCTTTAACCTGTTGGGTGTGTAAAACTTTCAAAATAAATATTTAAGAAATTATGAGTGAAAATATATGGCACGTTTGGAATGGATTATTAAAACAAATACACCACCTAACACGTTATCTTACCTTTATAAACGCTA